>OZ014508.1:42855113-43057613 GCA_963966075.1 Aphodius sticticus | reverse complement strand
ATGGAAGGAAAAAGGACCTAAATTTGTACGTGGTCGATTCCGATAAAAAGAGCTTCCCACTTCTTGGCCGTGAATGGATTCGTCAACTGGAGGTGCGATTGGAAATGCTGCAGCTGAGAGAGGAAAAAAACTACAAACGATAAATTAAATTGTCTACTCAATAAATACAATAATATATTCAATGAGTATATTGGTAAAATCAAAGGCATTCAGGCGAGTAATAAACTCAAAGAAAACGCAATACCAGTATTTTGCAAAGCACGCCACGTTCCATTTTCTTTATTGGTTGGAAAAAGTTGAAAAAGAAATAATTTCCTTAGTAGAACAAGGAGTACTTGTCAAGGTAGATCGTTCCGAATGGGCTACACCGGTTGTGCCAATTCCAAAAAGTAACGGGCGAGTTCGGTTGTGCGGTGATTTTAAAATTACCTTAAACCCGAATATTCACATAGATAACCACCTTTTGCCTACTATCGACGAAATTTTTGCAAACATGGTTGGCGGTGAAAAATTTTCAATGTTTTCAATGTCAAGCATTCTTACACATGGATGTAAAACCAAATGACTCTCCTTTATTAACTTTAAATACACATAAAGGGTTGTATCAATGTACACGGCTACTTTACGGATTAGCTTCCGCGCCCGCCATTTGGCAGCGCGTAATGGAAAGTATCTTGGGTGAAGTGCCAGGAGTTTCAGTATTTTTGGACGACATTAAAATTACAGGAAAAAATGATAATGAACATTTAGAAAGACTAGAATTAGTGTTAAATAAATTACAGCAGTATAATATTCATATAAACAAAGATAAGTGTCAATTTTTGCAGGATAAATTAGAATATTGTGGTTACAAAATAGATAAATCAGGAATACATAAAGTTAGCAAGAAAATTGATGCAATTAATAATGCAAAACAGCCTACAAACATTACGGCATCACGTGCATTTTTAGGGTTGGTACAGTATTATGGCCGTTTTTTCAAAAATTTAAGTACTTTATTACACCCTTTACATGATTTTTTACGCAACGACACTTCATTTACATGGTCAAGGGCATGTGAAGATGTTTTTAAGAAAGTTAAAGTAGAAATGCAAAGTGATAGAGTTCTTGCTCATTGCGACCCGAATTTACCATATATTTTAGCAACTGACGCATCATCGTATGGTGTGGGTGCTGTAATTTCACATGTAGATTCAAACGGTGAAGAAACACCAATTCAGTTTGCTTCACAAACTTTAACAAGAACTCAGCAAAATTATTCCCAAATACACAAAGAAGCATATGCTATAATTTTCGGTGTCCGTAAATTTTACTTAAATTTTAATATTTGTACGGAAGATATAATATACACTGATCATAAACCGCTACTACAAATATTTAATCCTAGAAAAAGTGTACCCACAATGACTGCAACGCGTCTGCAACATAACGCAAAGACTTCGTTCTATGAAGTGTACGCCATCTACTGTAGAATTAGAATTATAGAAATTTTTGTTGCATTGCCGCATAACACCTCAAAGCACTACAAAACATAGTCCATCTAAGTTAATGTTTGATGAATGTTTTAATCTAGACTTGATTTGATAACACCGCAAAAAGCTAAGGACGCACAAAAAATTAAAAGAAATTTCAAGATAAAAAAGAATTTAAATTGAAAGATAGAGTAGGAATACGGAACTATAACCATAAAGGTAAATGGAAGTTTGGAACCGTAATTAAGCGCTTAGGGGAATTACATTATTTGGTTGAGCTTGATACTGGTATTGTTTGGCGTAGACATGTCAATCAATTAATAAAAATAGGTACTGAAACACCTAGAATGCTTGATTTTACTTCAACAATGCCTCTCGATCTTGTAGATCCTCCAGTTCGGACCGCTGTTGACGAGACCGCTAATAATAACGCAAACTCAAACGTTAAAATCGAGCCGAACGAAAATGTAACCGATAGTGACGTTATTACTATAAATGATTCGCCGTTGTTGCGTCGATCGCAAAGGGTCAGAAAAGTTCCCGACCGCTTCAGAATTGATTCATGTCATGAATAAATTTATTTTGTTACTTTGGATTCAATTATTAATTAATTGCGTTATTTTTAGGAATTTTATTTACATACGTTATTTTTAAGAACGCTACGCTTATGTACCATCCTCCGATACGATTGTGTTTATTTTGATTACTATATTTATAAGTTACGTTTTCTAATTAACAGGGGGAGGAGTGTTATATACCTATAAATTATATTCGTATGTTCGTATATTTTCGCATGCACTTGTTTCTGGTTTTCACCATCCATGTGTAAGTGTAACATATCAAGGAACAACTTCGAATAAAGCTCTCAAATAATACAGTTGAGTTTTACTGCTACACCCTTCGAGATTCCGAAGTATAATTTAAATTACATTTACATACGAACACAACAAATATAATAAAGATTATTCAGTATTGTCAAGATACTCTCAACAGCAACCAAAGCAACAATAAAAATTAATCCGTCTGTTTATCACCATCGCACTCCAAGAAACAATTCAATATGGAACTTTGATCAATATTCTGTCATTTAGTGGAAGGTGAAAGTTATCTCATTCTGGCTATGATGAGAACCGGTGATTCAACTGTTATTGTTGAATTGGAGCACGGCAGAATAGTACTACCCAGAAGTATTTCAACCACGATAGATGATAGAATCATCGATATGTACAAGCGAGGGGGTTACTCTCAATTTGGAATGGAGAGAATTGGGAACCAATTAAAATTTATAAAGTTTTAATGTTGTGTAATATATTATTATTATTTTATTATTACTATTATTATTATTATTTATTGGAACTCTCTGATACATCTCATTAAATATATTAAATCTAGATAATACAATTTAGATACAACATATAAATACAAAAATTACACTAATAGATTTTGAAAAGTAATGAAGAGCATCAGGGCAAATTGGTAGTACCGAGCTTCGCTAAAACCTAGGGTACTCCATTATTATTATTATTTCCCGATCCTCTCACCCGGTCTCCTGCGCGTCACCGGTCACATCATTATTTGTTTTAATGGTTAGTGCGGTATGTATTCACGTTTTCATTATGTTGAGGAAATGGAAGTTGGTAATGAGACATGTGTGTATTGTGGCATGGTAAGCGGCGTAGGAGTGACGGTGGGGATTACACATACCCGTACCGGGGTGATAACACCAGCGGTTTAGGATTGGACTGTTGACTTATCATGGACTGTTGAGTATTCAGATTTCTTGAGTACGTCATAATTATTATTACTTATTTTTTTCTTTCCCATATTTTTTTTCCTTTTTTTTTCTTTTTTAGTTTTTCTTTATTTTTTATTTATTTTTTTTATGTAGCGGAGACTGCTTTTCTTATTATGTCACAGGTTTGGATGATAACAGCCTTCTGCATTAGTTTGTAGGTTTCCCATGGTATACGGAGGGTTTCCAGAGACTTTCTTAGCGTTGTTGGAATTTCACCTGTGTTCGCTATTATAATGGGGATGATTTCCACACGCTCCTGCTGCCACATTCTTTTAATTTCAGCCGCCAGAGGTAGATATTTTCGAATCTTCTCCGCCCGAGTCTTTTCCATGTTAGGGGTGTTTGGTATGGCAATATCTATTATGTATGTGTGTTTTTCTATTTTATCTGTCAATACAATGTCGGGGATATTGTTTGTCACTGTCTTATCTGTTGTGATTTTTCGTGCCCAGTACAGCCTGTATTTTGGCTGATCTATAACCGACTCTGGATTGTAAGTGTAGTAAGGCTGCACTTTTATGCCTGGTACGTATTCTGTTAGCAGTTCCTGATGCACGATTCTCGCCACCATATCGTGTATTTCGGTGTACTCTATTGGTGCTACTGTTTGGCATCCTCCAGTGAGGTGGTCAATTGTTTCGTCGTGGAGTCCACATAGTCTACAGGTGGCACTCGTGTCCTCCCCCATTATTCTTCGACGGTAGTATCTTGTTGCCATTACCTGATCTTGTATCGCAACCATCATGCCCTCTGTCTCCGTGTGTAGATATCCATCTTTGAGCCATGTAAGTGAGGCTGGTTTGTCTATGGACGGGTCATCGAGCTTGGTTGGGTATCTACCATGGAGAGCCTTACCTTTCCATGCGTTTATTGTTTCCTGGACGCTATGTAGTCTGTTTTCATCAGCACGGTGTAGAGGGGAGCCCACAAATTCCAGACGGCAGGCCATATTACATAAGCGTTGGTGTGCGCTGGCTCTGAAGTGTTCTTCCAACCCTTTAACTTGGCTAGCGTGTTGTGCTTGTAAATCGATGATCCCTCTTCCGCCTTCTTCCCTTGGTAGATGAAGCCTTTCCTTGGCACTTTTGGGGTGATGGATCAAGTATTTAGTAGCCGTGGTTCGCATTTTTCTGTTCAGGTCGTGTAATTGAGTGTCCGACCATTTGATGACTCCAAAATTGCATGTTAGCACCAGAGCAGCGTAGGTGTTATGGCGGTAATTTTATTCCGTGCTGTTAGGTGCGTTTTTAGGATCATCTTTAGGCGTGACATGAATTTCGTTTTCGTCGCTTCTCTTGCTTCTTGGTGGTTTATACCTCTTGCTTGCAAGTATCCCAGGTATTTGTACATTTCATCCTGGGCCATTGTTCTTATTTCGTGCTCTACTTCCCCGTATCCTTCCATATTCTGCCATTTCCCTCTTTTCATCGCGTGTATCTTGCATTTTTCAATACCAAATTGCATTCCAATGCACTGAATGTGCATTGGAATGCATTGGAATTCCAATGTTTCTGTAGTTGTTATGAGGTGTTTTAGATTTTCCTCACTGGATGAGAATAGTTTTATGTCGTCCATGTATACTAAATGGGTTATTTGTGTCGGCGGTACTCTGTAACCTCTTTCTTCCTCATTTAACAACGCGGAGAGTGGGTTGATGGCTAGGCAGAACCACAATGCGCTTAGGGCATCGCCTTGAAATATGCCCCGCTTTATATAGATCTCTGCAACGTCCTGTGTATTCATCATCAGTGTTGTCTTCCACGAACTCATCGCATGTCGGAGAAACTCAACCAGCTGCTCGTCAATTTTGTAAAGCTGTAGTGTCTCTATCAGCCAGCTGTGTGGCACACTGTCGAACGCTTTTTGGTAGTCGATATAGGCGGTGTATAGGGACTTACTTTTGTTTTTGGCGTTCTCAGTAATTATCGCATCTATGATCAGTTGTTCTTTACAGAAATTTGGCAACTTTTCCTTTTTTTTCAAATAGACCCTGTATATTTTTACATATTTTACTAAGATTAATTCTAAGAATATAGAATTATAGGAATCATTTTTTTTTATAAAATCCATCATTTTTGAGTTAAAAGTATATAAAATTTATACCGGGTGGTCTTTTTAACTTGAGACTCCTCAATATCTCGAGAAATATTCATGGTACGACAAAAGTGTCTTAAATAAACTTGTAGGACGCAAAGGGGGAGATGAGATAGCGATATCCGTTTCATTGCAGATGGCGCTGCAATCGGTGAAAATAAGGTATTTTTTTTAAATGGGGATACCCAACTTTTTTTATAAAATTATGATTTTACGCTAAATAAGAACAATGTTTTGTCTGAACATTCTTTTCGTACGATGCATCTATCAAAAGTTATTGACGATGGAAGTTTGTGGCGTCTGCGGTAGTTGCCACCGCTGCCACTGCATGGGATGCAGTTGCAGCGGTCGTAATTTGATAAAAAATTTGGGTTAAAAAAATGAAGTTAGCCCCATTTTCACCGATTGCAGCGCCATCTGAAATGAAACTGATATCGTCATCTCATTTCCCCCTTTGAGTCCTACAAGTTTATTTAAGACACTTTTGTCGTACCATGCATAAAAGTTTTTTGGGTTTAAACAAGCTCTTGTTTAATAATTATTCATTTTATTATGGAAGTTTGCAAACCTTTTCTATTTCTAATAGAACATCTGTATATTTATTTTTCTTAATTCTAAGAGTTTTTTGTAGGATCGCTTTTTTTTATAAAATGCATAATATTTTAATTATAAGCAACTACTAGTTAAAGGCACTTAGCGCGCTATTTACGAAAATACGCCCAAAGTTAACTCATGCGAAATCGAGCGGTCAAGTTTGTTAGGCATTTCACGACATATTTTTACGTAGCCCTTTATTTATATTAAAGCCAGTGATATTCAGCCCACTTTAATGTAATAAAACAAATTTTTCAATTTTTGGCACAGTTCATTATTTACGTCAACTCTTCATGTGTCTATGTACGGAAAAGCTCTAAATTAAGGAGATCAGAAAATTACCAAAATTTAAGTAAATAAATAGTTCTAAATGGATATCTTTTTGCTTATAAAAATATATGTATGAAGTATGAACATAAAAGGAAATATGCCAACAAACCATTACGTTGTGTTAAGTTTCCGCTTGTTTTCGGCAGGACAGATTCTCTGAAATGCTTCTAGTCTTCAGTGACAATGTTGCGATCAACATTGAGCATGTACAATCCATTTAACCTTTCTTCTACCATAGTAGATCGTAGCCATGTTTTCACACTTCTAAGTGTGCTTAAAATACCTTCAATTGTAGCTGTGGTGCAAGGTTGCGCAAGAAGAATAATTATGCAATGTTGTTTTAGAAAATAGAAAGAAGTCTTCTGCCTCTTTCAAAACCTCTACAAGTTGGAGTTCCTTTAGCACTACTTTGTCCATTTCCTCGCCTTTCCACCAACTATACCACAGTTCAATTTCGTTCTGCAAACCATAGACACCACAAAATGTACTGAACTCGTAAGATTTTCTTTTTAGTTCTACAATTGTAGTCTTTATTACTTCATAGGGGTGCAGAGGCGTCATTAAAAAGGCTGGTGTATTTTCTGGAGAAAATCTGTTGTCCAGAGTGATTTTAAAGGAGTCTAGGTAGGGTACAAATATGATCTCTTCTAGAACTCTGCCAGAGAGGTAGCCGGAGGATTTGACCGATTCTGTTGTCTGTTTATTACTCTGGGCATTTGCAGATCAATATCTAGAGAGCTACTATAGACTTTCAGTTCATAGCCAGACTGTGGCCAAGCGGTAGAGCGCTTGGCTATCAGTCTGGGGGGCGTGAGTTCGAGCCTCACGCCCTGCTTTCAGAGTAAAGGTTTTTCTGTGGTTTTCCTTTACTCCACGGCGAATGCTGAAAGCCAAACAACTTAAGACGTGCCACAGACGCGGGCCATAATAATGATAATTCGGGCTTGCCGATGTCCCGTAGTGGCGAAAGTTGTTGGGGGATGTTAAGGCGTGGACTATTATTATTATTAATGAGAGAATTGGTTTCTTAATCTGTACCATCTCGGTGGGAGGCAACTATAGTTGTGATTCTATTTATATGTTCACTGCATATTATTAAGTCGATGCTCTTCTCTGTAGAATGTTGACCACTGGTTCCAAAAACGCTGAATATTTCGCAATTAGGCACATGCAAGAAAACAAAAACACTTTTTGTGGCTGCACAGTGCAGCTAAAAAGCGCCTTTACTGAAAGCAGCATTACCCATCTTCTGCTAGTTTCTCAAGAGCTTCTTCTAATGCTACGATATTTTGCCAAAATACTGAAATACTCTTATACTTTTTGGACCAGCGAGTTTCGCGAGTAGTGGAATATTTAGAGCATGCCTTCTTCTTACAACCGATTCTCGAAAAAGTTAATAATGTCTTTTGGCGTCGAAATGGTACAATTTTGTGCATTTTTATTTTGAGGGACAATGATTACATGGCAATATATGTATAATCAAAACATTAAGCTGTTTTCGCTGTCCAAAATATTGGACCAGATGTTATAGAAGAAAACAGCTGTGATTTTGTACAAGAATTTGGATAGTTTTATTTTTGTGTGTATGATACTATACAGTTTTTTGTTTAATGCAGGGATGTAAAAGTGTAATTTACCGCGTAAATTACCGAATTAATTACCGTAATTAATGGTAATTTACCGATTTTTAATTACCGTAATTTACGGCGTAAATTACCGATGGTAATTTACCGTCAATTTAAATTACCGTTGGTAATTTACCGACAATTTTAATTACCGTCGGTAATTTACCAGAATTTATAAATTAATTTCAAAGACCTTCCATAAGTAGACGCATGAATGCGCCCCACCCCTCCTAAGCAGTCGACAAGTGCACTGTTGTTTGCGTTTGCCTGGGAAGTACCTAACAATCCGCGTGGTGCATGGTCGGACTCGTGCGTGACAATGTTATTCAAGGTGTCATTTAGCCAATGGAAATGGGTCTATGGGTCTATTTTTACTATTCCAAATAATCCGACATTACTTGAGAAAATACAGAACTAATATTTTGTATTTAATGAATAGAGAAGTGGAAAGCCCCTTCGCCAATGGCGACCAATCCAACAAATCCGATAATGCAGTTCTGAAATCAGAAGCCATTTATTATCAGAATTCACTTTTTAATAAATATGCCAGTGTTAGAAAAATGACAAATGACAAAAAACCCACTGCGAACCGGAGAGTTATTTTGTGAATGTGGACAGAATTAAATTGTTTATTTTCTACTATTACTATTCTGTTTGATTTTCCTGTTTTTGTAGTAGTAAATAGTATTTCTATGTAGTCTTTGCTTTGGTTTTAGTACTATCAAATCAGGCAAAAGATTAGAGTAGCTAGTTATCCACGAAATAATGTTTTACCAAACATTTTTATTAACATTAGTAGTAATCATAACTTACAGTGATCTGCTTAATTTAACATTTTGAATTTTTAATTACACAGAAATTTTTTTAACTCAAATAAATGCGTGTTTGAATAGAGGCAAAAATATATTTATTTTCTACAAACAATGTTTATTAGAGTCAAATACCTTTTGTTTGGAGTAAAGTAATATTGTTTTGACTCAAATAAAAATTCTTAGTAGCAAATAAATATATTTTTGCCTCTCGTCCAACAAATATTCATTTGAGTTAAACAAAAACTTATATCTGTGTACCCGGTAATTTAAATCAGCGCAATTTAACATTTTGAATTTTTAATTACCCGGTAATTTAAACAGGCGTAACTCACCATTTTGAATTTTTAATTACCCGGTAATTTAAACCAGCGTAATTTACCATTTTGAATATTTAATTAACCGGTAATTTAAATAGGCGTAATTTACCATTTTGAATTTTTAATTACCCGGTAATTTAAACCAGCGTAAATTACCATTTTGAATTTTGAATTACCCGGTAATTTATACCATCGTAATTTACCATTTTGAATTTTTAATTACCCGGTAATTTATCCATCGTAATTTACCATTTTTAATTTTTAATTACGTGGTAATTTATTATTTGAAATTAATAATTTTAATTTCAACGGTAATTTACGAAAAAAATTAATTACCGTAATTTAACATCCCTGGTTTAATGTGATATGCTCCGATTCTGCGCAGTGCGTATAAACTTTGGTTTTTTCTAGTTTAAATAATGGCGGCATTGTTATACAAACTGATCAACCCCATAAGGCGATTTCGCGTGGAACGGTTCGGTTGCGGTTCGACTACCGATTTGAACCAACCATTTTCACATGGCGATTGATGACGTAGCGGTTGCAGTGGGTTCGATTCGGTCCGTCAAAATCTTGAACCTGCCTGGCAAGACGGTTTGAAATATCGGTTCGTTTGGGTTGTCATTTTTTGAGTCTACCGTAGTATGTGACCGCTAACGGACGTACAGCGCGTGGCACCAGTGTGTAAAATAGCAACAAAGAAGTGAAAAAGTGGAAAAATAGTCTCAAAAATTCTGAAATTTGGGCCACTGCTGCATCTCAACGAGGGCAACAAAAAGTGTTAAAACCTTTTTTGGATACTCGGTTTTTTTCGAGGTCTTAACGCGGGTGGAGTTTTGGAAATAGTGCGTTGGCACATATTCCTGGAGTTCTCCGACTTTGCGGGGGCGTTAGGGCACCCAGCGAATTTCTGGTGAGAGGAGTGTTCAACGCTAATCGGACCCGACGGCTGGACGCTGATTTTGTGAGAATCCGCCAACAAATAAGGGAGTTGGAAGCACACCGAAAAAAGGGTGTGGCCCCCGGTTTTTCATCTGGGACGTTGTCGGGGTTATTCTCAGAGACTGGAGAGTGCGCGGAATAGATTCCTAGTGTGGAGACCGTTAACGTGACACCGGTCTCGGCCGGATCCGCGGAGATTTTTTCGCCCAAGGTAGGTGGACTTTGTCGTTTTTCTCGGGGCGAGGGTGAATTGTGCCGGAGTGCGGGTTTTGAGTGCGAGAGTGATCGGGGTGGATTCGCCGCGACGTGCTCGTCGTTCTGACACCCCATATGACGGGGTAGCGCGGCGCGAGTGTTATTTCGCGATTTTTCCCGGATTTCGAACTTTTTGGGACAGAAGAAAAAAAAGACAAAAAAAAAAGTTGAATTTTGCCTTATCCGGGGCGTGTTCGCCTGAACTTCCTCAGGATGAGCGAAATGCAGAAGAAGAATGTGCCACAGAGGGGGTTCAGCATCGAGGGGTGGAGAAAAAGAGCCAACGAGCAAAAGCAGAAGTTGCCATTACCGGGACTAGATACATCGTCCGTCAAGGAGGTGACAAAAAACGCGAACACTCAGGAGGAGAGCATGAACCAGGAGCAAGACATATCTGTCAGAAGGTCAGCTCTGCTAAGGTCTCCACCCCCAGAAGGAAGACAGAGACTGGGATCGCTACCAGCGATAAAAATAGCCGGGTCGGCAGAAGGGAAGTTGGCGTCAGTCTCCCAAAGAGCCAAGTCAGGACATACAACGCCCGAACCAACACATGACCTGCCCGAGGGAGCTATGTCGGTATGGCAAGACGTGGGAGGTAGAATTGACCTCAAGAGGAAAAGAAAAGAGGGCGAAAAGAAGAAGGAGGAGGAGAAGGAAGAGAAGCTGGAGGAAGTCTGGAAAAAACTCAACCAGAAGGTGAAGGGCCTAAGAGACACCGGTAAGAGCGAAACCAGTACAAAAGAGGAGATGGAAAAGATATCTCAGGAAATGGAGAAAATGATGGCAGCGGTTGGTGAGGAAATCGTAAAGATTCAGCACGACACCAGAAGCCCGGACACGAAAGTGACGCGCAGAGAATGTATCTGTAGATGCGGCGGATACAAGGAGGAGGGTGAAATGCCACGAAAGGAAGAACGTCTACAGAAGGTAGAGGGAAACCCCCTTAACGCGCCGCAAGACCACGACGTAGTGATAGTTTTGGGAGGGGGGGATCAAGAGGCAGGAATAAAGAACAGACTCCTGCGAACCTACCCTGAGTATGAAGAGGCGGAGTGCAACATGGTCGGCGTAACAGAGATCGTGCGAGCAATCACGATAAAGTCCGGAGGGAAGGTCGTCGAAAAGAAGAGGCGAATTTTTGTTGCGCAGAGGGGAGAGGGAGCCCTACCAATGGCAGACATGCTAAAAGAGCTAAAGGCCAGTATCGGGGATGAAAAGAATGTGGCGATAAATGACCCGGAAGGAGACACCGCGGGAGAACAGAGAGAGCGCCTATGGGACATTTTTGGAAAAAGGGTTGTCCTCTACGTAAGAAAAGGAAGCCAACAAGAGAAGAAAAAGTATGCGGAAGCCGCCGCAAAGAACGCTAGCGGGACAACGCAAAGGGTAATAAAACCCAACCCTCCCTCAAGGGAAAGGCAGTTCCCATTATTGCCGAAAAGAAGGGATGGAGCTGTCATAATAAAGACGGATAGCGCATCCTACGCGGAGACCCTAGCACGGGTCAAACAACAGGTGGGAGTCAATAAGACAAACCTGAACATCAAGGGCATCAGAAAAACGAAGACTGGAGACTTGATGATAACGGTCAAAGACAAGGAGAGTGCATCAGTCCTACAGGACCAGATCAGCAAAGCGTCTGGTTTTGAGGCTAGAGTGGCTGGTAAGACGAAAACCCTGCTGCTTAAAGAACTGGAGGCAACCAACACCAAGGAGGAAATTGCAGTCGCCATCAGGGAAGCGCTGGGAGATCTTAGCTCAGAGGTCACAGTAAAATCTCTGAACGATGCGCACCCCGGAACAAAAACTGCAGTGCTGGAGGCTTCAGAAGATGCAGCGAGAGCGCTCCAACGAAGAAGAGCTCTCAAAGTAGGATGGGCCGAAGGGCAAGTACGGGAGCGGCAACAGATGGCGGCTTGTTTTAGGTGCTGGGAGACCGGTCACCTGGTAGCCAAATGTGAAGGCCCGAACAGGACAAATCTGTGCAGGAAGTGTGGGGAAGAAGGGCACTTTGCTAAAGACTGCAAGAAGCAAGGAACTCATTGCCCAGTGTGCAAAAAAGATGGGCACAGGGCGAACAGCCTAAGATGCCCAACGTATGCCAAAGCACTAGAAGGGATCCAGAAGGAGAAAAGCTCAGTCCATAATGCCTAACTCCTACCAGGCAGCATCGGGTCGATCGGAGAACCCAACAAAGAGGAAGAAACCGCCGTCGAAAGTCACAAGAGACCGGAAGAGGATGCAGATCCACATCGAGAAGATGCGGACCGGCAAAGCATTCATCAGTGGTGGAATCATCCGATCGGAGACACGCGCGTGCATTCAGTACGCGTGTGGGAGGATAGAGGTCTTGAAACCGAAGCCACCCAAAGATACCGGGATGATAAGAGAGGAAGAGATAACTGAACAGGACAGCCTGCGAGCGAACGTAGCGGAACCGGTAAGGCCCAAGGAAGACAGAAGCGAAAAGAAGCCAGGATGGTACTCTGCGGTCCCTCCGATGGTGCGATTAACGAGACAGAGCACCAGTTATGCCACACAGAGGTTGAGAGAGAGAACGCTGTTCGACTTAGTCCGAAACCACCTGGGCTACTTCGAACGTACCGACGACGGAGAAATAGTAGGAGGCGAGAGCAAACTTTCTTCCGAGATCAAAATACAGTCGGAGGGCATGCCGTGCGGGAAAGAACTGAGATCAGTGTATCTCGATTTCCTAAGAGGAATGGGGGTGTCCGAGAACGAGGCGATCAAGGACCTAGAGCGCGTGGTCGTACCTAAGAACGGCCCGGATAATGAGGTTACAGTCCATTAGGGATTGCGAGAGGCGCTACATGACTCCATGGCCACCTCCATCCTACAAATAAACCTAGGAAGAGGGCGGGCTGCTCAAGAGCTACTGATAGCCACGGCAGCAAGGAAGAAGATCGACGTCATGCTGGTCTCGGAGCCTAACAAGGCCATGACCGCGAACCTGGGATGGCTGATGGACCGTGACAGGAAAGCTGCCATTGGAGTGGGAGGCCGCAAGGTAAACGTTACCAGACAAGGATCGGGAGAGGGTTTTGCCTGGATGGTTGTCGGTGGGGTAACAATGATTAGTTGTTACGCCTCCCCGGCGATGGAGTTGAGAGAGTTCCAAGACTTCCTCGATAGGTTGGAAGGAATCCTCCAACGATCGGAAGGAAAGTGTCTTGTCGCAGGCGACTTCAACGCTAAGTCTCAGGAGTGGGGATCGACAACAACCTGCCGAAAAGGAGAGGCGCTGGGCGAATGGGCGACGAGAGGTGGACTTGTACCTCTGAATGAGGGAGACTCAAACACCTTCAGAAGGAGGGGAGGAGGAGGATCGGTGATCGACGTTTCGTTCGCCACTGACAGGGTAGCCAGGAAGATCGACTGATGGAGTGTGGTCGAAGAGGAAACCCTCAGCGACCACATGTACATTGAGTATAGACTGAGGGACCTGGTCGCCGCGAAAACAGAGGGGCGCAACGAAATTCCACGGCGGTATAACGTTCAAAAAATGGACCGCGCAAAGTTTAGAGACGCCTTCGAGGATGCAATTGAGACGCGAGGAGGGTTGCCTAATGTGGAAGCATGCGAAGCGGCTCTCTCCAAAGCTTGCGAAGAAGCAATGCCCAAAACCGGAGGAAGTGGGCGAAGGGCAGTCTACTGGTGGACGGATGAGATTGCGGAATTGCGGAAGGAGAGCAACAGCGCCAGAAGAGCAGTCCAGAGGACGAGAGGAGACGAGGCCAGAAGGGCGATCCTCTCCCTCGTATACGGTGAGGCCAGAAGAGCACTTAAGAAAGCGATCTCCAAGTCGAAGGAGGGGAAATGGGCGGCGGTACTTCAAGAGGTGGAGGCCAACGTTTGGGGGGAGGGTTACAAAATCGTAACCAAAAGGCTGAGAGCCAGGTTACCACCTCCAAATCTGACGCTGACCGAGATGAAAGAAGCGGCGGAGACCCTGTTCCCGGAGTATGAGCCTGTGGAGGAGGATGCTCTCGAACCGCACGAAGAAGCCCCAACTTTATCGATAGAGGAAGTAAGAAGAGCAGCGGGCAGAGTCGCACCAAAGAAGGCGCCGGGACCCGACGGCATTCCACCGGAAGCGATAAGGGAGATGGTGGCGGTGGCGGGCGGTTACGTGAAGGACGTTCTGAACGGTGTCCTCAAGTCCGGAAATTACCCCGCTCAATGGAAGATGGCAAATCTCGTACTGCTGGCGAAGAAAGCAGCCACTGAAGGAGAGGCGCCAAAGTACAGGCCCATCTGCCTCCTGAACACCGTCAGCAAGCTGATGGAGCACCTGCTCGTGGACAGGCTAAAGGCGGAACTGGAAGAAAAAGCGCCCCTAGCGGACAATCAATTCGGATTTCGAGAAGGAAGGTCAACGGTAGACGCGGTGAGAAGTGTTATGGAGATGGCAGAGAGGGCAAACCAGGGAACGCGCAGGACAAAAAAGTTCTGCATGCTGGTTGCTCTTGACGTAAAGAACGCCTTTAACACCGTGCCGTGGAAGCATCTCATCGCAGAACTGCAACGGAGAAGGGTGAGTCCATACCTGTTGGACATGATCCGGAGTTACCTGCGGGATAGATGGCTGATCCTCAGGGATAACAATGGCGAAGAGGACCGACGGAGAGTTAGCAGCGGCGTCCCTCAGGGGTCCGTCCTGGGTCCAACGCTTTGGAATGTCCTCTATGACGGAGTGTTGCGACTCAGGCTGCGCGGGGTCAAGCTGGTGGCATACGCGGACGATCTCGCGTTGGTCGTCACGGCAACCACATGTGCAGAGCTTGAGGCGAACGCGAATCTCGCCATCCACAGAATAACCGAGTGGATGGAGGAAAGAAACCTTGAACTTGCGGCCGAGAAGACAGAAGCGGTGCTCCTCACCGGAAAGAGAAAATGTCAACCGGTGACGCTGACGGTAGGAACCAAGAGAATCCAACCAGGAGACAGCGTTAAGTACCTGGGGGTGAGGATCGAAAGAAACCGCAGGTACCGAAGGCACGTCGAGGAGGTGGCAGCCAGAGCGGAGAGAACCACCGGGGCCCTGCTAAGACTTATGCCTAGAATGGAGGGACCGTCGGCGGCTAAGAGAAGAGTATTGGCGTCGGTTGCGGAATCAGTGATGCTATATGCAGCACCAGTCTGGGCAGACGACATGCAGCTAGAAAACCGGAAACAAAGGCTCCTGCGAGTACAGCGAAGGGCTGCCGTCGGTGTCACGTCGCACGTTGCATACAGAACAGTGTCCACGGGCGCTGCTTTGGTGGTAGCGTCAATGGTGCCGGTGCACCTGAAAGCAGACGAAAGAAGGAGGATATATGACGGACGCGGACAGGATGGCGCCTCCAGACAAGAACATCGTCGACGCACGATGGAAGCCTGGCAGAAGGAATGGGACGAGGACAACAACGGTCGGTGGACGCACCGACTGATACCGGATTTGGATGAGTGGACGAGTAGGAAGCACGGAGACGTGACCTACGAGCTCACCCAAACCCTAACTGGGCACGGATGCTTTGGAGCCTACCTCTACAAATTTAAGAGGAGGGACGGCCCCGAATGCAGACACTGTGGAGAGGAAGAGGACACCCCGGAGCACACGCTATTTGTATGTCCCCGATGGGAAGTCTATAGAAGGGAGTGCCCATGCGGGGATGACCTCAGTGTAGGAGGAATGGTACGGAGAATGCTGCAAAGCACGGAAGCGTGGGAGCAGATTACCCGTACCATAGGAACGATACTCCGACGAAAGGACGAGGAAGACAGGCGACGAGGAGAGAGAGAACCTCCCGCCCCTTAGTTATAAGGGACAGGGACGGTCTACGGGACAGACGGAAAGGAAAGCAAACAGGAATGTAAGCGACCGGAAAACCGGAGTATGAGAGAAAAGGGTCCTGGAAACACCGGACCACGGACTTCTGGATACACCGTAGTTTGGGGAGGAGCCGCAGGAAAAAAACCGCTGCTTCGGAAAATAGCTCAGGATGTGTCCCAGTGAGTGCGCGAGGACGCCTGCAAATAGGGTAAAGTGCATAGACGCTTGGAACTGTATGTTATATGTTAGTTACTTTTAAGGGTAATTATGTAAACCTCTTAAGGTGTCAGCTCCGGCTGGGTTTAGTTGTAATTTGTTTTTAATAAAATAAAGTCACTAGAGCATAAGAGCGAAGGGGCCCAGATTTTTATAATTCAAATTGTTGTTGTGGTAAGGAAGGAAGATGCCGCTGCACTGCAGAATGCCTCACGGCGATACCAGGCAGCGGGATGGAGGTGGGTTCTTCCTGGGCCCCTTCGCCCTTTTGTACAAAAAAAAGGGTTGTCATTTTTAGGTTATAAGTTGTAAAATGCTGGTAAAATGGATAGGTATGTCGTTGTCGGAATGCGCGGTAGACCACTGCGTATGTCATTACTGTCATATTTAACAGTAAGTGGGGCACCTAACCTATGAATCGAACCGGATCATTTTCCGTCGAGCGGTTACTGACGTTTTAAAAATGATGACGATTTAGAACCGCTCTGTCAACCACATCCAACCGCCAACCGGAACCAAATCGAACCGTTTAGCCACGCGAAATCGCCTTATAGTTGTATCAATTTAACTTTGCGTGTTGTCAAAAGTGACATGCGGTAGTTACGATATGATTAAATGTATTCCCACCCTTTCTACTGCATGCTAAACTATTGACACTAACGTTGGACGTATGTCTCGGCTGGCTAACACACACGATCACAGACAACACAGACACCGCAGCGAGATAGCAATGTATGCCCCATCCCTCTGTTTCTTTTCAGCTCATTAATTCTGTATATCGTTCCTTTTAGGATGGTCCCTTGGCCAGGGGGCGCTATTTACCATGTAGAATTTGAAGAAACCTGTCATCATATATGACTAACTTGGTTATATAGTTCATTGATGGCGCCACATTCGGTAGAAATATTTTGTGAATCACCGCCTGCTTCGTAGTTTGAAGTCAGTTGTCACTTTGTTTGAATATTGTTCGACCTGGCAGTATTTTGGCGTTTAAGTTTCTATTTGGTGCGTGACTTTTACAAAATATGTTGTGTATTGTGTGCGGCGATTCGGAAGACGAAGGGCGAAAGTTTTTTTGTTTTCCGAACCCTCATGATAGGTGAGTACATATATAATAACATATTGCTAATATGTCCAGGTAATTGTTGTACGGTGATCTAAAACATCTTTTGACTGTCGTAATTTTCTCTAAACAAATCACTGTACATACATTTAAGACTGTTCGGTCAAATATTTTATTATTGATGCCCTGCGATGCAGAAGTTAGATACCGATGGGAAGCCAACCGATGATCTAGGTGCGTAGCAAATAATCTTCGATTTTGTGTATTCAAGAAACATTTTAATGTGGTCTTTGGCCCTATTCAATATCACATATGCAATCTTATACGGTGTTTTTCGCAAGTTTTTTTTTATTTTTAAAGCACCAGAAAGCAGTACTTTTACATCTCCTGTTAAAATGAACTTTTAACATCTTGCGGCCATATAATAACTGTCAAAGTTTTACCACTATCGCCTGGGTACAGAGTGATGTATCACCAAATGGCAACCAATAGTACGGGAACTCTCAGAAGGGTGACCAGCTTTTTACTTACAAGTAATTATATTTATGTCAAAAAAATAGCTGGTCACCCTTGTCTGCATGTCATATATATAAAATATAAAATATTATTTATAAAATATTTTTTTTCAATCAGGTCCGTTGAGTGGCAGCGGTCTATGTACCGTCACGCCTACCAAAACATTTGCGAATTTGTAGCAAGCATTTTACTTCTGGAAGCTTCGATCCTCGCTATTTTGCAAATGTTGGACTAAAGAGGGACGCTGTACCAACATAATTTCCGGCCTGTCAACCACAGGAAGATCTCAATAAATGACGTAAGCATAGATTATTCTCTATGGACAGCGACTAAAGAACTTAAGAAATCAAACACCCAAATTCTGCTAATGAGAAAACAATTCTCTCCAAATGAAGTCAACTTTTGGAAGAAGTTACCAATTCTACATTAATCCAAGGAAATCAAATACTTCCGTTAATCCTAAAGAGGTAATAAATGAAATACGTTAAAAAGAAATGAGAACAATTGGTCATAAGACACAAAAAAGACTAGTGGCGTATTAATAGAAAGTAGACTCTGTTGGCATATAATAAACTCCTGCTTTACAAGGAGTTACTTAAACCTTTTTTTTTTTTAGTGGGGCTGCACTTAGCCAAGCATTATCAGCATCATTCAACGCTTCCAAAATAAGGGGCTAAGAAACATTGGTATATTAGAAATAGCTGTCTTCACAGGGACCTAAAGATGGAATTACTAACGAACGAAATTGGAAAGTTGCAGAGAATCATCAGACTGATTCAGCACACGAATGTCATAGCAATCCACCTAGGTCCTTGACAATTGTGACAGTGCGAAGCTCAGAAGAACTAACTAAACCTCTTGATTTGGTGAAGTGATGTTACAATTTCAAAACACAGCCTTATGTGAGAGATATGTGACCAAAACACAGCAACGTGCAGTGTGTGAGCTGCATTCAATCTAAATTTAAGTTAAACCGATGGGGATCACTTAATATCGTTTTTATACTAAGCGTTGTTTACTTGTGTTATACACAAGTGTGTTAAAAAACCAATACTTTTGAAATCAAACAAGTGAATCAAGTCAAGCTTTTTGACAAATTGACAGATTTACTTAGCGTTCATAAGTCCAGTCCGTGGCAAACTTGATTCATTGTATTTGAAATATATTACTTTTATATAATTTAGAATGTCACAAATAATAGATTCTTCAAAAGGTCAATCAATAAATCATCATTGATGATTGGGCAAGAGTTTATTAACATTTTGTACTCGGAAAACAGAGAAGAATTTAATTTTCATATTGCTCGACTAAACACAAATCTAATGTGGTTTGAACATTTTTAGAAATTGTTGTTTTCCAACACCTTTAAACGTAAATTAAAAAGTGGATCAAAATTAGTATTACATATTTTTGCCATTTACTATTTAAGCCATTAAATTAATTGTTGTACAGCTGATTAAAATGTAATACCTACTATATGTATTAGGGTTGCCTTCCGTCCTTATTTCGCCGGATTATCTTCGTAATCATGCCTCGCTTCCTCGGCGTGACACAGAACATACTTTTTGCAAAATTTTATTATATTTTTATTTTCTCATATTTGTATACTTACAGAATTGCTGCAAACTTGTGCTGAGCAATTTTGTAAAAAACTAAATTTTATATATATTTTTTTTTATTTTTATTAGACACATTAACTAAAAAGTTGATGTTTTTGTATTACATTTTAATTCAAGCCCATAATTTATAATTTGTGATATTTTTGAGAATGGTGAGAGAAGACATCAGCTTTTCGCTCGTGTTGTCTCAATGTATGGCTGTAGCTTTTACGCATCTTTTTAATATGTATGTTTTGACAATTATATTTGTTTGATGCAAACGTGTGGCAGCTGTCTTGCTCTTGCAATTTTTTATACAGATCTTAGTTTATAACGTCGGCAACCTAGTTATTAGGATGTCTACAATTAATTTTTTCAAGCAAACCCTTTTCAAAAGGTTGTATGCTTAGAAAGCAATTGCCCCATTTTCTATATATTTAAAATAATATTTAGAGGATACTACCAGCTGCCAAACCTAAAATAATAAAAGAAATATTTAAAGAATATAAGAAAATATTCTTGTGTTCTATCAATTTCATAAAGAATAGCTGATAGGTATGTTTTTCCATATCTGATTCAATAGACGGATATTATTAGCTGACTCGTTTTTGCAGAAAAGTAACGCAAAAACATATAGATACCAGATTCACATTATACAAACAAAATCGATATTTTTTCATGTTGGCCAATGTAGTCATTGATGGTCGTCAATTCTAGGCTTTTTGTCAACTTTTGCAAATATGTCATTTTCATGTGACTAACGAGTTGGGATCACCTAAAATTTTCAAACAAGCTGTTGTTATTTTGGTTCAAAAATAATTCCTAAAATCTAATCCAAATAAATATCATGGATTCAGAAAAAAACAAACGACATTTGGGGATATCAATATTAAATATGAGTTTGATTTTGAGTAAACAAGAGAAGAATTTTTTGAAAATTTTTATAGTCGTTGGTGTACAGCATAAGCCAAAAATACATATACCTAGTTAGTAAATGGGTTATATAGCCAGCGCACAAGTTACTTTACTTCTAAAATGTCCTTTATTTGTTCCAATATTTGTTAAAAAGTTTAAACTTAAATCAGCGGATAACAATTTCTAATAATTTTGTGACAACAACTTGTGCATGTTACATTATGGAGTTAATAAAGTATTACTGTTTTATTAAAACCGGTTGTATTCAGTTTAACTTGTGCTATCATTTCTGTATAAGAAAATAATAACTTTGTTTTTATATACGCTCGTTAGTTTCATCATTATTGTTATAGAAATTATGACGACTAACTATTTTATTTTAGTATGTCTCTGTTTAATATTTCTTAAGTATATTAAAAGAGATCATGATGAAAACTTTTAATATATTTGTTGTTTTTGTAAACGTCATTACTCGCTGGTTCCAAAATAGTTGTCGCTCGTATTCTGTATAGGTACTGTATTCTGTACACAGATTTTCATCGTCAATGTCATCTGACGTTGAAAATTTACCTCACAATATTAAGCAAAATGGTAAGTAAATTTACAATTTATTTGAAAAGGTACAATTAATTTGAAACCAATATTTTAAATATTGGTGTGCTCTCAGCGCCACCTACATGCGGGCCCATCAAAAAAGAGAGATAACAGATGGTGGGGGAGAGAGTAAGAAGATGTGGTAGGGGCATCGAAATTAACATTGGGCGTGTACAACCACTTCTAGCAGAAATCGCTAGCGCTAGCGGCGCCGTCGGACCGGCTGAACGGTTACGCGAGAAGTATATTGGGTGCGTTCTGCCACTTTAAGCCGCTTAAGCGCTTGAACTCAGCAACCAATGGCCGTCGCGTTCATGTTGTTGCTGCCCAATTGCCGCCGTCCGCTGAGTTCAAGCGGTTAGCGCCTAAAGTGGCAGAACGCACGCATTATCTCCGCTCGCAAGATGGCGACCGCTTAGTGCCAGCGCTAACCAAGCGCTAGGACCGCTTAGCTAGCGCTGGCCAGCGCCCGATGTGGTTGTACACACGCATTTACTGCGGTGTCTCTATTGTCTGTGCACACGATCTCGAATGCTAATATGTATACTAGTGCGCAGAAGAAAGACAGAACTACAGTACGTCGGTCATTGGGTAGTTCGGATCTGCAACGGAGTCGCTAACATGAGATTCAGGGTAACTGTCAGCTGTTGTGCTGGTATCACACTTTAAAATGCCGGGAAAATATTTAAATCCTCAAACGAAATAGTTTGTGGCCAATCTTATAGACTATTTTACAGCGGAAATGGAAAATATGGATCCCCTAATTTCCCTTAATACAATTCAGCAGGTATTAATTACTGTCCATTCGTCCTATTGCGAACATTATTTCTTAGAGAGTTGCGGATACATTAAAAATAAGTCTAAGGACAGTATCTTACATTAAAAATGCCAGGGAGACAAACGAGTCATTTTGTACCAGAAGAAAATCTCGACCTCCGAGGATACCAAAAACCTAAGACGTTGATAAGGGTGCAAAAATGCAAGTTCGCAACACACTGTATAACCTTTACGCTGCAAGTACGCTATTGCATTACCATATTCTTCCTGTAGACAACATTTAGCAATATTTAATACTAGGAAAGCATGTTACCATCACATCCTTAAAAGGAGAGCTGCGTGAAAAGTCGCTTTTGATTTTTGTATGCAGATGTATGCTTTTCCTTTGGCAAAATTTATTCGACTACGCCACTGGCAGAATGACAACCGTCGATTGCACCAGACCACTGTCACTTTTGACAACACGCAAAGTTAAATTGATTCAACTATATAAGTTCAATACCATGGTGTAAGAACCCAATTCAATTTCAAATTTTAAATCTTTCGCGCGAAACCATGTTTACCGAGGTGAGTTAAATAAGTCCAGCTCAGACTGCGACGATATAGAACAAGGTAGCGGGCATGGTATCGGGGATCATTGGTGGTGAAGCCGTTGAACGTAGCACTGCGTATATCGATTCGCCGAAATAAATCCCGGTGTTAAAGTTTGTGTTGTGTTTCGTTACAGGTAATACCATTTATATTTGTTATAGTATGTCTATCCTATTTTGACGTATTGAGTCATGTTAGTTTGTAATTTACACTATTAATTTCATCTCTGAACCGTTATTGCGTCATGTCTAAAGGACACGAATTTGCTGCGCCGTAGTTCCTTTTCTTTCCCTTGTTTCTGTATCTTACGGCGTAAGCATATCCTAAGGCATAGTTCAGAATTTGTATTTATTGTTTAACCGGGTAGTTGTGCTGCGTCAGGATTGATATCTGTGTTCGCGCCCGAAGTTGACCACACAAATAAGCGTTATCAAAATAGTCCCTTTATTTCAAATGTATTTCTTGATATGTCTCTTATTTAGTTTGTGTCGTTTTGTTCAGAGTCACGATTGTTATTTGTATTAACTTTATAATTTGTTTTGAGAAAAGCTTTTTTTTTATAACATTCATAATGGGCTCTAGGTGATTATTAAGTTTTTGTGGGGTTTTTGACACCTAGAGCGCCCCCACTTAAGTTAGTTTTTTTATATAGTTATATTGTTTGTTGTTGCTTGTTTGTGGTTTGGCTAACATTTATCTTGCTTTACATATGGTTTAACTGGGTTTACCTGGTTCTTTACTGCTTGTTTGGTGTTGGTAATGCTATTATCAGTTGTTGAATACATTCGACCTTTGAATATTGTTGTTTTTCGTTCATATACAATAACGAGGACAACAAACGAGAAAAGTTGTAGGGCGAAAGGAGCGGAAAACGTAAGCACCTAAAAGCTATAACCAGCGGGCTGACACCGTCAGTACCTCTGCCACGTTTTTCATTTATAAGTTTCGTAATTGTTGCTTTGTCAACCAATTTATACTCTTATGTTTGAAGGTCGAACCTTTGTTTTCTTTTTGTTTGTTTTGTCGTACAATATTCTTTCCAGCTACATCAAGACCCACAAATACAAAATATCCGATCAAACATAAATGACAAAACAAGCCAACTAAACTACAAAAACAAATACCAACTTTTACAATTATGAAAAATCCCAAATTAACAAACTACTATTATCTATAACTGAAATCACAAATATATGTATCCAGAAGATATTGACGGCAGTAATCAACTAGTTCAACTAAAGAAAAATTCTTTAATTTTTGACTACCACAAACATGAAATACCCATTTTCAACGACTATAATTAAATATTACAACTAAAGATAACTTCTTCAATAAATCAAATATAACTATAAATTATTGTTTTCTTTGTCTTTCTTTTATATTTTATTGTGTGTGTTTTTTTTAATGGTAAGTGAGTATATCTCTTTTGACATTCATCGGCTGGATCCTGAACGTTCTGTGTGCTATATTCGTACATAACAAGGGTGTCCTATTCGTAATATTCACTTCTCTTTATTATCTTTTCATTTGATCACGTGCCATAGCTAAATATTCTGGTTTTGTTTAGGGGAATTTGTTTTGTTAGCACACAGAAAATTGGGTTTACTACGTGAGTCTATCTGGAGAAGTAGGTAGAGCGGTGATTCCCCCAGAACGCGCTCTTTGTTCAGAAAGGGGGGGGTTAAGACACTTACAGATTTGGTGCCGTGACCAGGATCCAGTTTCTTGAATGTGTAGAGATGTTTTCTAGCGTTTGATAGTTGTTGTTAGCGGTCGTACTCTTGTGTGTTTCGTTACAGGAATTGATAAGGACGGAAAATCCCTTTCACGAGACGATCCTGATAAGTCAGACAGGACTATCAGATTATCTGGATGCTCTCATGAGATGTCTCTTCCACGACAAGCCCTCGATGAGTCACCGTTGTCTTACCGTCGTTCTGGATGCTTGTCTGAAGAGAAATCCCTTCAACTAGGAGCTGTCAATAGCGCTAGCTCGCCATTTTGTCTGCTTGGACCAAAAGAGTCAGTACTGGACCCTGCCGAAACTCTTTCTCAACTGGACGACCAACCTGAACGACCCGTTAGCCCTGTTATGAGTAAGAAAGACTATTTAGCGCCAATAATGTCGGCTAAACGCCTACAACAACAGATGGATGAGCTACAGACCACTGTCAAGTCTCAGTCTGATGTTCTCCAAGCTGTCATAAGACAATTGACTAATACCAATGCCTTATTGGCCCACTTGACCTCCCACCCTCTTCCTTCGACTGTCGCAACTTTACCCTCCGTGTCGTCTAACGCCCTTGTTTCAACTACCAGTACATTACCGTCTGCACCTTTAATGTCGTCGACCACTTTCCCATCGATTATAACCACAATACCCGCTGCACAATCAATGTCGCCAATCGTAACAATGTCCTCTGTGCCAGAAATGACATTCACCCCTTCACCATTTTCTATGTCGGTACCACCTATCAGCTCATTGATCTCGTCTTCTAGGACCTCTGCATCTATTGTGAACCCGCTCTGTTCCACACCAATCTCATCTTTGGTGTCTAATCCACCACAATCTCGTACGTCCCCTGCTGTTGTACCACTTGCTTCTGCTGGTTCTCATTCTGATAGTCTTAATCCATCAATGGTGACAAACACACTAGCGGCAAATGCTGCTGAAGAGTGGAGACATATTGCTTTGTCCCTCTCCAATAGCTCAAGAACACCATCTGTCCCAGCAATTCCTCGTCCTACATATGGAGATGCCTATTTTCAAACCCCGATCCGGTTCTTGGAAAAGTTTGAAATTTACTTTAATCGCTTTAGGGAACAGCCAGTAGACAAGCTTGATGAAGTCATAGCCTGCCTCACAGGGAAGGTGGTGCTATGGGCTAATGTTTGCCGTAGCGAGTGGAAAAATTTTGAGGATTTTAGAACTCAATTTATCAGGCATTATTGGTCCCATGCTTACCAGAGAAAATTACTCTCCCGTACTCTCGCTTCGCCATATGACTCCAGCCGTGGCACCTCAATGACCGATTTTTTCTTACAACGCGTAGAATTATTACGCAACTTGACGCTTCCATTACCAGAATATGTTATGGTCGCTGACCTGATGGATTTATTCCCTGCACCTCTTCGGTCCTTGTGGAAGGCAATCCCAAGAACGGATCGTTCTGTTTCAGAAGCTAAATCCTTCTTGCAAGAACAGAGCGAAGATCAGATTTCCAAGCGCCGTCGTTTTGATGATCGTCCTCGTAAACACTCGAATTCAAATAATGATCAACGCTCGCCTACCAATCCACCGAACGTTTCTACGACTAATGTCCATGCTGGTCAAGAGAGTTCCTGGTAGGAACTACTCTTGGACGCATTCTCATCCGGAAAACCACCCCGGGAACTCTTAAGAAGGTGTACCGAGTTCCCCTCCCTAAAGACCAAAACCTTCAACCCTGGTGAGTTGGCCCATGCTTTTACTGCTGAGTCTATACAACCTGCTCATATTGTTAGTTCTGCGCCCCCACATATTCCTCCCTACCTTTAATTATTAATGCCCCATCTACCATTGGACCAGTTGAAAGATGTATACGGCCCTGGTTTCAGTATTCTCTGTTCAATGGATTGGAAACCTTGTATGGGACTAGGATCTAATCAAAATGGCATCGTTACCCCTGTTGATATACACGTCCCACGGACCCCATTGCCTTTGGTCGAACAACAACACCTTGACGGCGAACTACCAATCTTAATCCTCCATACTGCAGGAGTGTCCCCGTGTCATCATCCGTGTATTACTTTACCCCATATATTAGTAAAAGTACAAAATTTCTGTCTCCCAGCCTTGTTAGACACTGGTAGCGAGGTCTGTTGTATCAACGAAGAAAATTTTGCCTCCCTCGATATGACCTTCCCAAAATTACCATTATCTAATACCTTTATTCGAGGTGTCACCGGACATCAGAGTTGTAGGATAAAGTACCAAGTCCTCATTGAATTCCAATTGGTTGGAGGTCCTATCTCTTCTGCTGTTTTTCTTGTTGTGAAAAACTTGGTTCGCCCTATGATCCTTGGAATGGATTGGTTCTCCCATGTTCAAGGAACTATTGATTTTAACAGTTATAATATAAGAATAAAAATAGATGACATTTCCCATATTATTCCATTAAGTCGTGATGCTTATGTGAAAGTAGAAACTCCGCCGCTTTTGGCAACAATTTCTATGCCGACTGTTTCTACCCCCTCCTCCAATTTGACTTCCATTGACGAGATCAATTCCAAAGTGTCATCAATCAAACATATCCATCCTGATGAACGTATGTCACTTTCTTCTCTACTCGTTCGATTTGGGAAGTTATTTGCAAAAATTCCTGGCCGTACCCATAAATATTATCATACCATTAAGATGCATGATGTTACCCCCTTCATGAGGAGACCTTACCCCATTCCTGTCAGTTTGCGAGCTGCGGCAGAACGAACTATCCAAGAGATGTTAGAGTTGGGCGTTATAAAAAGAGAACCATCTGCCTTTGCCAGTCCTGCCACGGTTGTTCGAAAGAAAAATGGTGAAGTACGAATATGCTTAGACGCTAGGTGGCTTAATCAAAGGATGATTCCCGACTATGAAGCTCCAAGATCGCCAGAAGATATCCTCCAATCATTCCAGGGTACCAAATATGTCTACGATCGACTTACGTTCCTCATATTGGCAAATTCCACTTAGTCCTGAGAGCACTAAATTCACCGGTTTTCTTTTTAATGGGAAATCTTGTTTATCAAGTTTTGCCTTTTGGACTTAAAACTGCGGTGGGTTCTTTCAGTCGTGCCATGGATCTCATTCTTGGTCCTGAAGTTAGAGAATTTACATTTAATTACATTGATGACCTCCTCATAGTCTCTTCATCTTTCGAAGAACATCTAAAACACCTCAAAATTGTCTCTACCCGATTGGAAGGTGCTTCCATGACTATCAATTTCGAAAAATCTCTCTTTCTCCTAGATCGATGCCATTTCCTCGGATTTATTATAACTCCAACTGCAGTAGTTGCCGATCCTGAAAAGATCAGAGCCATCCAAGAGTTTCCTCCGCCTAAATGTAGAAAACACTTGCGTGCCTTTCTCGGTGTTTGTGGGTTTTATAGGAAATTCGTGGACAAATACAGTCATGAAATCGTTCCTTTAACTCGACTACTTGGGAAAAGTGTTAGGTGGAACTGGGGGGCGTCCGAAGAAAATGCCGTTCAGCGTTTAAAAGCTTTATTTCTCCATACTGTTATGTTACGGTTTCCCGATTTTAACAAGGTGTTTTACCTACAAACCGACAGTTCAGGAACTGCTATAGGAGCAGAGCTTTACCAGTATAGTTCTAATGATGATAGAGGTGTCATTGCCTTTGCAAGCCGTATCCTTCGGGGTCCAGAACTTTTTTACACGGCCACCGAAAAGGAACTACTGGCTATCATGTTTGGTCTTCAAAAGTTTCGAACCCTCCTTCTGGGTCACCGATTAGTAATACGTACCAATCATTATTCCTTAAAATTCCTAAAGCAATGTCGACTTTTGAATGAGCGCCTGACTAGGTAGTCCCTAAAACTAAACGAATTTGATTACGAAATAGAACATGTCCGTGGTGTTGATAATGTGGTTGCCGACACACTTTCGAGGTACCCCCCGGGTGCAACCGAACCAGCATTACCGACAAATTGCCCCTTAGTTGCCGTTACTTCCCACCCTTTGGACGCTGCTCAGATACCTCAGCTACAATCTCCTTTTGAAGATTTGCCTCCTCAACAGTTACTTACTTGATCCCTTTTGCGGTACGCTCCTTCAGGCTTTGAAAGACGGCTATCCTCCAAATGACGCTCAATTTGCCAAGTATTATCTTCGCTGTTCCCTCAGAGACGACTTACTCATTTATCGTTGTTTCCCAGACAACCAACCTGCTTTGGTTCTTCCCTCAAGTATACGAGACAAAACCATTCAACTCTTCCATGAACATTTTGGCCATTATGGTTTCCGTAAGATTTATAAAATCTTCTCCCATCTTTTCTTCTGTCCAAAGTTGCGACACAACATAAAGAAAATTATCCGTACCTGCCAATTATGCCAAAAGTCAAAACACTCTCCCCGTACTCTCATAGGCGAGACTCATCCCATTATTGCTGATAACCCTGGTGACCTTGTGACAGTGGACTACTTTGGACCACTCCCAGAAGGAAGGGGCAGGGTCTCCTATATATTTGTCGTGATTGACACATTTACCAAATATACGCGACTGTATCCACTTCGGCGAGCTTAAGCAAGGATTTCTGCTCAGAAGATAACTGAAGATTTCCATAGCATTATTCCCATTAAGGTGATTTTAAGTGACCACGGCACTCAATTCATGTCAAAGGATTGGCAGAACGCTATGAAGAAGAATAACATAACGGCTACTTTTTCCTCCATTCGGCACCCAGGTTCCAACCCTACCGAGAGGGTTATGAAGGAACTTGGAAGATTGTTCCGAGCCTACTGCCATGACTCTCACACCAGTTGGAATACAATACTGCATTCGGTTGAACTGTTATTTAATAGTACACCTCATTCCAGTACAGGCTACTCTCCTTTATGGGAAGAATCCCGACAGCCCTTTCATCAGATGGGTGGACTCTATAATCCCATCGTCTAACCGACTTTCCTTGGACGAGATCCGTCAAAACGTTCGGGTAAATTTACAAAAGGCTGCGGAAGGACGCAAACGTCACCGTAAGACCTACTTAGATGCCCTCCATGTAAATGACTACGTTCTCTTACGAGACGCACCCACCTCTGATGCTGCCGCCAAGAGAACAGCCAAGTTTTGCCTGCTGTATTCGGGTCCATACCAAATCACTGACCAACCTTACCCCAATGTTTATACAATTTGTGACCCCAAAACTGAAATTCGAAAAGGGAATTACAATATTTCCAACCTTAAGCTGTTTCACCGCCTGATGTGAGACCTCCCAGGTTTTATTTCAAACAAAATTTCCACAGCACACTTTTTAAGCGCAGCTGCCTATGCAAATAATGTTTACGGACTTATTTTTGATGACAAATTCAATATTTTTTAATTTTCATTAAATTTTGGATTTAGGGTCTTTGGGCAAATTTGAACAATTATTACTAGTAAAATTTTTCGATAAAAAAATCCCTAAAGTGATTTCTTGATTTGTGCCATTTATTGTGCCATCACAAGGTGCTTTGCATTTTAAGAAGACAATTGGTTTTTTGGCAGTAAATAGAGCAATATGTATTCTATATTTGAGAGAAAAAATTACTAAAATTGGACTAAAAATAAAAATGATATGAAGGTGTTACACTCTTAAGTGGGACACACTGTATGTAAATTTAGTTTTACTAGTTTAATTATTTTAATTTATTTTTCATAAAATTGGAATTTGAATGTTCTTATGAATGTAAGAGTCTCCGATCTTTCATTACGACTTCTTGACAAAGTCTTCTTTCATTCCGAAGACTCTGAGGGGCGTTTGTAAGAACCCAATTCAATTTCAAATTTTAAATCTTTCGCGCGAAACCATGTTTACCGAGGTGAGTTAAATAGGGGAAGTCCAGCTCAGACTGCGACGATATAGAACAAGGTAGCGGGCATGGTATCGGGGATCATTGGTGGTGAAGCCGTTGAACGTAGCACTGCGTATATCGATTCGCCGAAATAAATCCCGGTGTTAAAGTTTGTGTTGTGTTTCGTTACAGGTAATACCATTTATATTTGTTATAGTATGTCTATCCTATTTTGATAACGTATTGAGTCATGTTAGTTTGTAATTTACACTATTAATTTCATCTCTGAACCGTTATTGCGTCATGTCTAAAGGACACGAATTTGCTGCGTCGTAGTTCCTTTTCTTTCTCTTGTTTCTGTATCTTACGGCGTAAGCATATCCTAAGGCATAGTTCAGAATTTGTATTTATTGTTTAACCGGGTAGTTGTGCTGCGTCAGGATTGATATCTGTGTTCGCGCCCGAAGTTGACCACACAAATAAGCGTTATCAAAATAGTCCCTTTATATCAAATGTATTTCTTGATATGTCTCTTATTTAGTTTGTGTCGTTTTGTTCAGAGTCACGATTGTTATTTGTATTAACTTTATAATTTGTTTTGAGAAAAGCTTTTTTTTTATAACATTCATAATGGGCTCTAGGTGATTATTAAGTTTTTGTGGGGTTTTTGACACCTAGAGCGCCCCCACTTAAGTTAGTTTTTTTTATATAGTTATGTTGTTTGTTGTTGCTTGTTTGTGGTTTGGCTAACATTTATCTTGCTTTACATATGGTTTAACTGGGTTTACCTGGTTCTTTACTGCTTGTTTGGTGTTGGTAATGCTATTATCAGTTGTTGAATACATTCGACCTTTGAATATTGTTGTTTTTCGTTCATATACAATAACGAGGACAACAAATGAGAAAAGTTGTAGGGCGAAAGGAGCGGAAAACGTAAGCACCTAAAAGCTATAACCAGCGGGCTGACACCGTCAGTACCTCTGCCACGTTTTTCATTTATAAGTTTCGTTATTGTTGCTTTGTCAACCAATTTATACTCTTATGTTTGAAGGTCGAACCTTTGTTTTTTTTTTGTTTGTTTTGTCGTACAATATTCTTTCCAGCTACATCAAGACCCACAAATACAAAATATCCGATCAAACATAAATGACAAAACAACCCAACTAAACTACAAAAACAAATACCAACTTTTACAATTATGAAAAATCCCAAATTAACAAACTACTATTATCTACAACTGAAATCACAAATATATGTATCCAGAAGATATTGACGGCAGTAATCAACTAGTTCAACTAAAGAAAAATTCTTTAATTTTTGACTACCACAAACATGAAATACCCATTTTCAACGACTATAATTAAATATTACAACTAAAGATAACTTCTTCAATAAATCAAATATAACTATAAATTATTGTTTTCTTTGTCTTTCTTTTATATTTTATTGTGTGTGTTTTTTTTTAATGGTAAGTTAGTATATCTCTTTTGACATTCATCGGCTGGATCCTGAACGTTGTGTGTGCTATATTCGTACATAACAAGGGTGTCCTATTCGTAATATTCAGTTCTCTTTATTATCTTTTCATTTGATCACGTGCCATAGCTAAATATTCTGGTTTTGTTTAGGGGAATTTGTTTTATTAGCACACAGAAAATTGGGTTTACTACGTGAGTGTCTATCTGGGGAAGTAGGTAGAGCGGTGATTCCCTCAGAACGCGCTCTTTGTTCAGAAAGGGGGGGGGTTAAGACACTTACAATGGGTTCAATACAACAACACGATATCACCAAGTGACAAATTTTAAGGTTAAGCACAGGTTTCACAATGACATTTGTAACTGACTTGTGACGAGCCCTGGTTATTGGGGTGAAGCACGTCCCAGACTAATCACAGTTACAGGCAGGTATATCTAGGACACATACAAAAACCTGAGGCCAATTTTTCCTAATATTCCGTAGGTTATAATCCATACAAAGCATATAAACGTAATGCGTAAGTCATATTAGTATTGGACGGAATTTGGGACACGTTAATTTCTGGCCAATTTGAGAAGTTAGCCCATATTCGAACCAATATCCTGTTTGATACTACACAATTTACATTGGTACGAATATTATATAATTTTTTGGCTAATATTTTGGACAGTGTAAAACAGCTTTTAGATAACCAGGGTTATATATAAACAATTGTTAAAAAATAGAAATTTAATTTTAATGAAAATATGGAAATAATAGAGGACCAATGTGATTGTGTGATTAAGAAATTCAGGCTGTTTCACCTTGCAATTTCCACGCAAACAGATCAAGTATACAAGTTTGTGATTTTGGCAAAGAATCTATCGTAACCCCTTTGCACTTTCCATTCACAGAATCTACGTTTAACAAGGTTAGAGATATTTTACGTTTTTAATTGTGTGGGCAATTTTCTGATACAGTAAAGTATGGAAACATAAATAGCATATTTGTCAGAGTAATTTTGATAAAGCTTTTAATTGTCGTAATGGTAGCGGAAACATTGTATGGCTTTACGTACATCTTAATTTTTTTTAGAATAGCAATTGAAAAATGTATAACGTTGATGAATTTTTGAACTCTCGGTAACATGGAGTTTATAAATTGGCTTTCGGAAACGTGAGGTAAAATGACAAAAATATGATTTTAGCAACATTTGGAAATGTATATCAGCTGAACTCGATCTCCTAAAAACCTTAAAAGGGTCTCATAAGTCTCATAATAGGGTCTCATGAAAGTTTGTGCACAAATGTTCTGAAGCAATGACAGCGATTATTGTGGTGGGCAGACGCTTCCATAACATGAACAACAACGAAAGCGTATTGAATTGACGTTATATGCAACGTTTAAGCCCGGGCTTGTATTCATTAATTATGTGTATTTAAAATGAGAATAAAGAGGAATTCAACTATACATGGTATTTCATTTCAACAAGCAATCAGCGTAACCAGAAGCAATGCTAAACCTCATACCTCTGCCCATGTACGTTAAAATAGTGGCTGCTCTCGACACCAAAAGAATAATCCACGCAGAGAACCTTAGGGCAAACTCACTTAAGCATGGCCAACACGATATGTGGCAATGCCATGAAAATGCCAAAGGACATGATGTCTACGCCTTTGATGGGGCAGAAGTGGTAATCACTAATCAATGACCGCGAGAGTCCACCTCAGTGGCTCAGACAGATCGGAGACTCCACATCACTGTGGTTTACAGACAAATCAAAGACCAAGCGCAAGGAGGGTATTGGGGTCAGCATTAGTGGACCAGATTTCTCCCTATGCAAAGCCATGGGCCATTCTCCAACCATCTTCGAGGCGGAAGTTCACGCAATCGACTTATGTGCCCAGGACTGTTCCCATAGGAACTTACAAAGGGAAAACATCTACATATGCTCAGACAGTCAGGCGACATTGGAAGCGCTGCAATCAAAAGCCTACAAATCCAAAACTGTCTGGGACTGTCTGGTAAAACTAGCAAAAGAGAACAAGGTTTCACTGATGTGGGTTCCAGGACATTCAGGGCTCGAAGGCAACGAACAAGCCGACATCCTAGCCAGAGAAGGATCCAAGACTCCTAAGTACTGATATTGTGCTCTATAATGCGCACAAGAAAAATCACTTGGGAGCCGCCATCATTGAACCAGCAGACCTAACACAACTTACTCCTTGAACAATTTCTGACTTCGTAAAAAGGCTCAACATCGAAGGACTCTAATGTAAGAGGGAAATGCAAAAGATCTTTTAGGTCAAAGTATATCGAAAGGCACAGATATCAAACGACCCAACTGTACCATACCATACCATACCAACTAAAATAACTACATTGCAAGATGAATGATTTATAAAATACACTGAAAAGATCAACTAAGACGGTTGGAGTTAAACACAAAGGTTTTTTTTAGAAAGTTGCTTCTTTTTAAGTTTAGGTATATTTTGAAATAATAGGTACTTTCTTAGAATAGAATAGAATAGAATTTATTAAATATACAAATTACAGGAGACATGATATTTTATATAAGTTTATACACAACAACAACGTAAACTGTATCGTATTAAAGTAAAAAAAAATAAAAAAAAGAACTTGCAAGCTACCTTGATATAGTTGAATCAATTTAACTTTGCGTGTTGTCAAAATCGACAGTCGTCTGGTGCAATCGACTGTTGTCATTCGGCCAGTGGCGTAGTCAAATAAATTTTGCCAAAGGAAAAGCATACGTCTGCATACAGGGTCATCGTAGGGAGCCATAACTAAAATTCAAAAGCCTCTTCACGCAGCTCTTCCTTCAAGGATGTAATGGTAATACGCTTTCCGACAATTAAATATTGCTAAATGTTGTCTACAGGAAGAATATGGTAATGCAATAGCGTACTTGCAGCGTAAGTTTTTGGTTTCCTCCGATTTCGAGATTTTCTTCTGGTACAAAATGACTCGTTTGCCTCCCTGGCATTTTTAATATTAGATACTGTCCTTAGACTTATTTTTAATGCATCCGCAACTTTCTAAGAAATAATGTAACAATGTTCGCAATAGGACGAATGGACTATAATTAATACCTGCTGAATTGCATTAAGAGAATTTAGGGGATCCATATTTTCCTTTTCTGCTGTAAAATAGTCTATAAGATTGGCCACAACTGTTTCGTTTGAGGAACAGCACAACTGACAGTTACCCTGAATCTCCTGTCAGCGACGCCGCTGGAGATCCGAACTACCCAATGACCGACGTACGTAGTTCTGTCTTTCTTCTGCGCACTATTATACATATTAGCATCCGAGATCGTGTGTCTTAGCCAGCCGAGACATACGTCCAACATTAGTGTCAATAGTTTAGCATGTCGTAGAAAGAGTGGGAATGCATTTAATCATATCGTAACTACCACATGTCACTTTTGACAACACGCAAAGTTAAATTGATTCAACTATAGGAAGAGTGTTGATGTTGTGTGTTTGGCTGAGCACTGGATGCATGAAAACCAGATCACAGTGGGTCAGCTGGCTGGGTACAGAATTGCATCAGCTTTCTGTAGATCAGAATATATCAATGGTGGGGCAGCCATACTTATCAGGCAAGCTGCTGCAAGCAAAGAATTGTTAAATATATCCAGTTACAGTGTGGAGCGGACTATCGAGGTTGCTGCAGCTGAAGTTTATAGCACTATTCTTGTCACTATTTACCGACCACCTAGTGGAGCCTTTGCACTGTTTCTCCAACAATTTGAGAAAATTCTTTTTATGTTACCAGCAAACAAACCTCTAGCTATTTGTGGAGATTTCAACATTGACTACCTGGTAGACAGCAACCCAAAAAAAGATTTGCTCGGCGTACTCTATTCCTATGGGCTCTAAATGGTTAAATGGCTCCTGGAGAGCCGCATCGACAGGCAATAAGCTTTATTTTTCCTCCAGCCGGTGGATAACAGTGAGATATACCAACTCATAAACAACATAAAGGACAGCAAGTGTAAGGATATCTAGGGTCTTACATCATCCTTCGTTAAACGAATTGCCCCGGAAATCGTACCCTTCCTTACAGTCTTCATCAACCATTCCTTCTCTACCTGGGATTTTCCAGATCCACTGAAGCTCGTTATTATTCACCCAATCTACAACGGAGATACCTCTATCGTTGAGAACTACCGACCTTTTTCTGTACTCCCCATACTATCAAAGGTTTTTGAGGCTGCAATGAAGACGCGCATTGTGGGTTTTCTTGAGGACCACGTGCTGCGGGGCGACCAGTATGGATTTCGGCGGGGGAGATCGACTGTGTCTGTGTTGGTCAGGATCACGGAGCCCATTCTCGGGGCCCTGGAGAGGGGCGAGGGGAGTCATGCTATGCTGTGTGACCTGAGTAAGGCATTTGACTCTGTGGACCATGAAACTCTGCTTAATAAACTGGAATAGAGCGGTATTCGAAGGAGTTCCGCTTGGTCTCCTACGATCCTATTTAAGCGAGCGTTATCAAAAATGCATCACACCATCTGGAGCGTCCTCCTTGCGCGGGGTTTCTTGTGGCGTCCTCCAAGGAAGCATACTTTGTCCCATTCTTTTCATTTCGTACGTAAACGACCTACCAAAGCACATGCCGGCTCCAATATTAACTATCCAATTCGGTGACGACACCACCTTCCTCTATGGAGACTCAGTTTGCGACCGTGATGTGGAGGGAGCAGCACTGGACTGGTTCACGTCGAACATTTTGAAGCTCTCATTTAGAAACACAACTAAAACACACACATTAGTTTTCAAAACGAGAAGGGTGGGTGGAGGAGCCCAAGTCGATTAAGCTGCTGGGATCACGCCTGAATGCCACTCTCACTTGGCTACCTCATGTGACTCCCTCAGATCGCGCCTATCTACAGCGATTTACGCCATCATACGGGTCCGTAAAATAACAGATGAGGCCACGGCGAGAACAGTCTATTTTGCACTTTTCCACAGTATCCTGAGCTACGGTCTCATTGTGTTTGGGAACTCACCGCACGTTTTGCGCCTCTTTACTCTACAGAAAGCGGCTGTATGAGCGGTAGAGGGAGCCCAACCACGAGAATATTGGAAACCATTGTTCATAAAGCACCACATTCCTACAATGGCTCTTGCACTTACATAGAACAAAATATACTGTATTTCAAGAATATAGTGAGCAAATTGAATACTCGAAGTGATATTCACTCCTATGAGGAAACAGTGACCTTCAAACTCCTCAAATACGACTACAAAAGGGGCCAAACTTGGAGCAGATTCTGGGGATACCGCTTCTTCAACAAACTACCGATTAATGTCAGGAGTCTACCACTACCTTCCTTCACTCCGATGAGGAAAGAGTGACCTTCAAACCCCTCAAATACGACTACAAAAGGGCCAAACTTGGAGCAGATTCTGGGGATACCGCTATTTCAACAAACTACCGATTAATGTCAGGAATCTACCACTACCTTCCTTCAAGAAAAAAATAAAAACTTTGCTTGTTACGAAGGCTTATTACAATTCATATTCATATGTATAAACGTTTACTTTACTTTACTTTACATCTCGTAATTTTGTTGTATCAACATGATTGTTTTTATTTTACATAGTCTAAAAATTTGCTTACATCTCCAGTAGCTTTCCGGGCACCAAACATCCTAGCTCGTATCAACCCTTCCCGCTGGTCAGTCCTAGAGAATTTTACAGTATCCTTCAACTTATTATCGATATATTTCTGCAACCGTTCGTGCAACTGCTCATGATTGCTAAAATCATCAACTAAAATAATCTCCTTAAGCAAATCGTGTTGTGTCCGATCAACGATTGAATGCAGCGTTCGAAGCAATGTTTGAAAATGTTCATTGTAGAAACAAACAACGACACTGGCAGTAGGTAGTTTGCTGTAGTCGAGGGAATCACATAGTTTATTCCGCGTATCCGGAATTTTCCGATGATAACTCAACCTGGTGCTTATTAGGATATTGTAAGCATATAACTTATAACCCTCGTCTTTTAGTTTCTGGTCCTCCTGTGTTCTAACCATTCCCAATTCGCCGATAACTAAAATAGTCTAAATTAAAACATTGCAATATACAAAATTAAAAAGTTACTTTGATCATCTCGTTTTGCTTGTTTGTTTTTCAGTACTTTGTTGATGTAATCTTTTAGAGCCTTCTTTTTCTCTCTGGTATCCGTCTTAAAAGCAATAAGTTTTTTTAACTTAGCATCTCGTACGATTAGATTGTTGTTTATTGCAACGCGTTCAACAGGTAAACTGTCGGACAATTGCTGGGTATTCATTAGTTGCCAATATAAAGTTAAAGAGATTATCCAGGTAATGGAAGCGATGCAAATTCCGAATAAAAACGATTTATTTAAAGAAACCATAGTCTATCCGTACAAAGGAACGACATATTATGTTGATATTATTTTACCGTATACTTCAGGTTATAGGTTATGTCGAATCCCAAGTTGCTGTTGAAATGTAAACACAGTGATGCCACCAGCAAACCGTAGTGGGCCGCTACCTTGAACGGGAAATTCCGCTACCGGCCGCTACCACCTTGGGCGGTTGCGTTACCGGGGCGGGGGGGGGGGGGGGGTGGTTATATTATATTATAAAATTTGGTGTAGACAAATTTTGTATTTGTGTGATGTTGTCGGGGGGGGGGGGGGGCGAATATCATAGAGTCGCCAAAGGAGAGCTGGAAGAAGACTACTACATAATGTATATGTACCTATATTTATTAATTAACATATAACATATCGAATAAAAACACAAAATAACCTATTAACTACAACAACATTAATAGCGTTTTCGATTTATACAATTTTATGCACTCACTTATAGCGTTTTCGATTTATACATAAGATGGTAAATACCTCAAAATACCAACATTGGCAATGGTATTTACCATCTGGAAAACTGGAAACTTCTTTTATTCTTCTCCTTCTGTTCACCGTGAAGTTGGTTTTCAAGAATTGCACCGAGTCATAAAAGTGCATAAAATTGTATAAATCGAAAACGCTACCATAATGACATTATTGGCAACAATATGTATAAATAAATGTTCAAACATTTAAAACAACTTATGAAAAGATAGTATTACTCCGAGTCGGAATCAGAGTCGCTGCCGATATTTGCTGTATTCTTTTCTTTATACGTGTATAAATCGCTTTTATACCTTTGAAGGTGCCTTTCATCAAATTTACAGTTGATGCAACAATTTTGTTGACTGTGTAATTCCAACTTTATGCGCAAAATAGCGGCTAGATTTTTACTCAAAAGTCGATTCCTTTGCTTTGTTTTGACGTCAGTCATTAGGGAAAAAACTCTTTCAACATCAGCAGTGCCATGTGCCAATGATAAAATTATTAAAGCAATTTCCCCAATGTTTGCAAATAAATATTTATCATTAAAGTTTTTTAATGTTTTTATGTTTTATTGTTTGTTTAGTTGTTAATAACTTGAATTTGAAGAGAATCGCTGGCGCCATCTGATGAGCGAAGAATGGAAAATGGAAAAATAGGAATCTGTAATGAATATTGTGCATACTGCTACCATTCTGCTACTATGTTGCATACTTTCTGTTTTACAACTCGTAGGGTGAGGGAGGGGGGTGGGGTGCGTCCATGCGTTACATCATGCGGGGATATTGGGCCAGGGGAGAGGGGCGCGTTCATTCGGTAGTGAAATGTACGGTTGCCAAAAATTCCGCTACCAAAGACCCAACGCCGCTACTTCACAAAAATTCCGCTACCTGGTAGCGGAATTCCGCTACCGGTGGCATCACTGTCAGTAAACACAACCATGGTATAATTATGATCAGGTTTGCCAGGACAGGTATGGCATTGCGCATAGCTGGGAACATCGTCGCATTCATCCAGCCGCGGCGTCGTCGATGGTCGCATATAGCCGTCGGCGCTGGCCTTTGCTTATGCTACTAAAGCCGGTATCCGGTTGATCAATAACCAGAATTGAATAAATATTTTAATTCCTTATTTTTATACTTAAATTTTATTACGCTGAGCGCGGGAAGAGGTAAAAGAAACGACTCACTCGTTCGATGCTGAAAACGTACTAGGGGTTGCTTTATTGATTAGAACCTGTGATTAGAACACAAATCCACTACGAGCGTCGACTAGTACCAACGTAACAAAAAGAAAACAAAATACATCAAGTGTCAACATGAAACACCGGATTTGCGGCTAGCTATTGTGCACTTATATCATCGTTATGCAAAACTATACAATCTAAATTATCTGTTCATACATTAGATTCCTTAAATAAATAGCCTCTTTAGTCGCCTCCGATATTCCCATATATTCCGCTTCCGTACTTGACAAGACTACGCTCTTTTGTTTTTTACTTTCCCAAGAAATGGAACTTTCTGAAAACTTAAACACAAAACCTGTATATGATTTTCTGTCTCTAATATCCAGGGCCGGCCCGAGGCGGGTTCAGCGCGTTCCCCTGAACCCGGCCCCGCACATTAGACGGCCCCGCAAATAAAAAAGAACTACAGTTTCCTATAAACAATTGTGTAAAGCATACCGAAGGAAAAAATAAAGACATCAATAATAGAGGAGTAATTAAACTTTCCACCAACAATAATAAAGTAAATGATATGAAGCAATATTTCAGAAGCATACTCCATTTTTTTGTTTATAACTTATTGGGGTTTGGATTACTTTTGTTGTACCTACTGGCTACAACTGTAATTTTATAGCCTTAAATTGTTGACAAAAACAGTTAAAATCTTTCTTTCAAATAGGAAATTTTGATAGATTTCTTTGCGCTGAACACAAATCCTGACTCACAAATTTCACCTATCGCACCATCTTGCGGTTTTGATTTTGTTATGTTGGGACGCCTGGGAAAGTCACTTAAGGTAGCGTTTAAATGGGAAATGCAGTTATTATTTTTCATCGGTTATTACCGGTGGCCGGACAAAAATGTATATTTTCCAGTGTCGTGCATGGGACACGTGCTGGTGGGGACGCGGTAGCCGGTCTGGCTTCGGCTCATGGTGTATGTATGTACATACATACCATTACACCTGTATTGGCGTTGATCGAGTACAGTTGCTTGCCTTGTTTAAATTTCCGCTTCGTCGATAAATAATTTGAGCAGTTTCTTTCAATTGTTTCTTGAAATTTTGTGTGAATATCTGTTTTTATTTTCCATTTCGAATTTGTTATTCTGTTTTATACTTAGAGTTGAATTATTTTTTTATTTTATAGTTGTACTTAGTTTGAAAATCCTGCAATGAATCGTTTGCTAGCTGAGTTTGGCAATACTTTCACGTTCGTTAAGTAAGGGGAAGTGGTTTGCAATTTCTGCTCATGAAATTTAATTATTCGTAGTAAACAATGTCTTCGGGCTCATGTAAAAACGTCCACTAAAAACTTCTTTGATGATTTATGTGAAACATTTATTTCTGCTAATATACCTTTCACAAAAATTAATAATCCCGTTTTTAAAAAATGTATCAAGACTGGACGAGACTTACCCGATGAATCCACAATTAGAAAATATTACGTACAAGGACAATATGACAAAACAATTTCTAAAATAAAGTCAAAACTATCAGATAAATATATTTGGGTTTCTGCAGATGAAACTACGGATATGAAGGGTAGATGTGTGGTCAACGTCGTTGTCGGATTGTTGGACCCCCAAGACTTATATAAACCCTATTTAATATCTACTCAGTTTCGCTGTACCGTCAAAGCTGAAGAGATATGTACAATAGTAAATGACGCCATAAAAAAAGTAGGAATCACAGACGTTACCAAAGTATTACTGTTTGTTTCTGACGCTGCTGCGATTATGTTAAAAGTTGGAAAATTACTTAAACAACATTTTTCAAATTTTCTTCATTTGACATGTTTTGCACACGCTATTCATAGAATTTGTGAATTTATTCGGGAAGAATTTCCAGACGTGACGCTAATAAGCACCTGCAAAAAAAATTTATTGAAAGCTCCTTCCAGATTGTCTCTTTACAAGGAAAATTGCCCTAATCTACCTTTGCCATCACAACCAATTATTACGACATGGGGTACATGGTTAGAAGCGGCAATTTTTTATGCAAGAAACTTTGATATCATCAAACCCTTCGTCTTAAATTTGCCTGATGAAGCAGTTAGTATTAAAGACTGCAAAAAAGTACTATCATTACAAGATTTGCATGAACAATTAAAGTTTATTGATACAAATTTTGCGCAAGTATTGCCAACCATAAAGTTTCTAGAACAACAAAATGTTGAACTTGCAAGCAGTTTTCGAAGGATTGAATCTCTGTACGAAAGGTTACGAAGCATTGAAGCACCGATCAGTAAAAAATTACAAAAAAAAATTGATGCGGTAGTACATAGAAATACGGATTTTAATACTTTAAAACAAATCTCTACGAATTCATTTACGGATGATGGAATTTCTCAAAAATATTCCTATTTGGTGTGTGTTGGTCTATTCTTTTGCGCCTGTGACTAGCTGCGATGTAGAAAGATCATTTTCAAGGTTTAAAGACATTATAACATCTAAGCGAAATAATTTTACTGAAGATAATTTAGAAAAATATGCAGTAATACAATCGTTCAATGCATATCCAAGAAATGAGTAAAATATTTCAGTGGGCACGTGTTGCATATAGTTACGACAAACATTTAATATTAAATTCACTCGGTTTACTACCGACCGCCGGGCGCTTCGCGCCTATAGATATCAATCCAATCGACCGCATAAGTCGTCGTTGACTCATACGTGCCCGCTACGCACACTCATAGCTGGGCGACTTCTAGCACTGCGAGACATACATTTTTGTCCGGCCACTGGTTATTACATATACATGTTTAAGTTTGTGCATTAAAAATATACGTTAGAGTGAACTTTGTGCCTATGCTAATAATAAAAAAAATATCTGGGGCAATTCTGTCAAGTGTAGGTGACGAATGCTGTGAATATCGATGTTTTTTAGTTGGTCGTCAGAAGACTACGGACATAGCCACCACTAATCTTCAAATCCGTCAGCTAGACTCAACAGAATTGAGCCGGATGTTTTCTATTATTAGCAAAGGTTCCAAGTTCACTTTAACTTATAATTTGAATGGAAATACCTAAACATTTCGGGTGTAAATCTGATTAAAAAATTACCGCTCTTAGTGCTTCAAGGACACTTCTAAAAAAATCTTTCATTTCGAAGATTCTAGGAAATTGTGTTGAGCACTAGAAATCCGTAAAAGATTCATATTTTAACATATTGACCTTAACTTTTTCGAATACTTTAGATGATATTTTTGAGTTGGATGCGTATGCTGCGCAAATAAATGATAATTCTAATAAACACATTTACAATATCCACGTTTCCCAGAATTATAAATATTTTATAAATTTTTATTGTCTTTTTTTCCCAAAATTTAAAAAGAATTGTCTTTATTACTGGAGAGATTTAAAATATAAATACTTTTAAAAGAAACAGATAATATTTTTTTAGTTTTAACTTAGTTAGGCTTCATTCTTATTGATTTATATTAAGAATCACTCAAACTAGAAAATATAATATATAAGTATTCGTATTAAAAACAAAAAGACACAAAGATTTTTATAATAAATCTATTGAAGACAATTATTCCATTTCTATTCACCTACACCATATTCTACAGAGTCACTAATATTTTACAATTTGCAACTGTTTTTCTTGAATTCTCTTTGCAGTAACCCCAAAATATTTGAGTATGGTTCAATTCAGAAAAAAAATCCTCTACTAAATTTGATAGAGAAAAACATACATTCTATTAAAAAACAAAAGAAAAATGCTTATAACTTTTAGCAGTATTACAAAAAAATGTATTAGTTTCCGGAAACATTTTTGTTAGAAAAATAACAACGAAAAGTTATAGCAATTTTTCCTAAACTTGTTTACATATCCATTCTATTAGGAGGCAAAAGTTATTAACTGTTCAAATCATAGTTAACCTTTTTTACCTTTCTTATTGACGTTACTTCTTACATTTGGAACTACTTATGTTACGTTTCGATCTTGCAGCTCGAAGTGCAACACCCTGTATGATATGTCAATTACATACTTCATATTGTATGCAGTAAACTGCATATAGAGTAAAGTATTTGGAACTGTTATTTGGCCCCGCGCTGCTTTTGAACCCGGTCCCGCAAAAGTTTGGGCCGGCCCTGCTAATATCATTTGCCCAGTCCGCATCTACAGAACCTTCTAACATCTTATCAAATCTTATCAGATTTTCTAAAAATTAAGCCATAATTTTTAGTTCCCTGTAAATACTTTAAAATACGCTTTGCATACTTCCAGTGGGCTTCAGTATAATTGTTATTAAACTGACTAAGAAAGCTTACAGAGTACATTATATCTGGTCTCGTCAAAACTGCCAAGTACATCAAACTTCCTATCAACCTCTGGTACGGCAAATTATCATTATTACATGGCGATTCACTACCAAACTCTAAACGTGTTTCTAGGGGTGTTACAGCGGATTTACAATCATACATATTAAAGCGCGTTAATAGTTGGTTAACATAGTTTGTTTGATCTAGAGTTATTACCTCTCCTTTCGTGTCTCTTGTAATGTTTACACCTAGACACTGTCTTGCATTACCCAAATCTTTAATCTTAAAATTTTCGCTTAACTTCAATTTTACATTATTTGTTTCAACTATATCATTAGAAAAAATAAAGAAATCATCTACATACAATGCAATCACAGTTAACAATTGTTTTTGCTTCTTATAATACAAACAGTGTTCCAAATCAGATCTTATATAACCTAGATCTTTTAAGGCTCGATCTACTTTTATATTCCAAGCTCTAGCTGACTGTTTTAAACCATATATCGCCTTTTTTAATCTGCAAACACTGTTGGCATTATTTGGCTCGAAACCATCTGGACATTCCATATAAATAGTTTCATCCAAATCACCGTTCAAAAAAGCAATCATTACATCCAAATGAGTAATTTTTAAATCCAACTTAACTGATAGCGCAATCAATAACCTAAGTGTAGAGTGACGTACCACGGGTGAAAATGTTTCTTCATAATCGATGCCCTTCTTCTGGGTAAAACCCTTAGCTACTAACCTGGCACGGTATCGCAATGTTCCATCGTTATTGCACTTCCTTTTAAATACCCACTTGCACTTCACTACACTAGCACCTGATGGTCTCTCAATGATTTCCCATGTGTCGTTTTCCGAGAACGAATGGAATTCTTCCATCATTGTCATCTTCCACTGCTGCTTCTCTGGACTTGATAAAGCTTCTTCCACAGTTGTTGGGTTATTATCTGGATCAACTATTGCTGTATTACACGCATATGTGATGTAATCATCAAGTTGTTTTGGCTTTGGCTGTCGCTGTGATCTCCTTAAGGTATTTTCACCTTCTGCCTCATCAAAGCTTGGCTCATAGTCACTGTCGCCTTCATTTGATTGTTCGCTGGATTGATCTTCAATCTCTCCTTCAACAAGACTAGGCCCTGCTTCGTCAACTTCTTCAGCAACCTCCACTGAATCCTTTAGTTCCACCATTATTTCGGGTTTATCTGGCTTTTCCATGATAACAACATCTCGACTAGTTACTACCTTTCCATTCTCTGGGTTATATACCCTATACCCCTGGGTGGTTTCGCTGTAACCAACGAAGATCATTTTTATAGATTGTTTTCTGCCACTTACTTCTGCTAACTTTTGGAATATGGACCATTGCTGAGCTTCCGAAAATTCTAACACCTGCTAGATCCGGTTTCCTCCCATACCAAATTTCGAAAGGTGTCTTGCCGTTGAGACCTGCAGCTGGAGATCTGTTCTTCAGGAATACCCCTGTATTAACTGCTTCTGCCCAAAACTTAGTATCCAGTTCACCATCAAATAGCAAACATCTTCCTTTTTCGACTAAAGATCGATTCATTTGTTCCGCAAGACCATTTTGCTGTGTAGTATGAGCATTGCTTGTCTAATGGATGATACCACTGCTCTGGAGAAAGCTGTCCATTTCCTTGTTGCAGTATTCACCGCCGTTATCTGATCTTAAGATTTTTATCTTCGAGTTTGTTTGATTTTCCACTAAAGCTTTAAAACTTTTAAAGCAATTCAATACTTCAAACTTACTCTTCAGAATTTTCTTTTATTTAAACAAAGCTCATTCTGCTGTAAATATTTAGCACCTCCTAATGACTTTGTCTCCATCGGTCCACACAAATCTGAATGAATTACTTCCAGTAAGGCATTTGCTCGGGTACCTACATGATTGAACGGAAATCTGGCCTGTTTTCCCTCGCAGCATACAGCACACTTTCCAGTCATATCCGATTTCTGCTTCAATGTCACACCATTTGCACATGTCTGCATCGTACACAAGTCCTTATAATTTATATGTCCCAACCTCCGATGCCATGTCTCGCTGCTAACATCTCGCTCAGTCAATAAACGATAACAATTGTTATCAAGGATTAACTTATACACATTGTTTACTAGCTGACCTGTTGCGACCATTTTGTTTTGTCTGTTGAAAATCTCACAACCGTTCTTCACGAAATGAACATTGTTACCGTTTTTTACCAACCAATTAGTGGTTAGTCCCGGAACGTACATTACATCAGTAACAGTGATGTTATATTTCTGACTGTTCGCCACAGTTACAATGTTTACTTTTCCACTGCAGGATATTGAAAGTTTTTTACTATTGGCCGTGATTATGTTTTCTGTCCCATTATATTTTGAAATATCTTCAAGCCACTCTTTATTCGCGGTTAATGAACACTAGCTCCGGAGTCAATGTACCAGTCCTGCTTGTTATACTGAGCACTAAGAAACACCGCACTAAAAACGTTTCACCCTTTTTCAGAATAGTCAATATTTTTATTTGGGCATTTATTTTTGAAGTGTCCCATCTGCTTGCATCGAAAACACCGAATATTCTTTGCGCCTGCATTGGTACTACTGTTGTTGTTGCTCGATCTTGCTCCATTGCTGCCAACATTAGCGTTCTTCTTTCCCTTGACGCAATTAACTTTGAATGCGCTGCCACTACCTGCATTACCGACTGGCTCCATGTCAATTAACTTCCTTTTAATGGCATCAACAGTCAATTCCAAACCAGAATGCTCTATTGCCATTATCATTGGAGAATACTTTTCTGACAACCCGGCTAACATTAGAGCTCCGACCCATTTGTCGTCTATTTGGAAACCTGTGCTTTTCAATTTCTGTGAAGTTTCAAGGATCTGAGTAACATACGACTCCATTGAATCACACTATTCCTGTCTAATTGAAATTAGGGCACGCAAAAGACTCACCCTTCTTGAAAATCCATTATCATCAAAAAGTTTTTGCAACGTGGTCCATAACGTCTTCGTTGTACTTGCATCCCTTATATGTGCATTGATGTGCATACAGACTCGCATCGATCGTCAATATCAGTTTCGCCTTGGCTTTTGCATCTTTATCGGTGTCCGTCATAGTACCGTCAATATATCCCTGAAGGTCATCCAACACCAGCATGTTTCTTACCGCAAATGACCAATCTCGATAGTTTTCACGGCCTTTAAACTTCGGTACACTAGACAACAACCTAACTGCCATTTTTGCTGAATACGATGGCAGCGCGTAACTGTCTTATTCACTGCATCAACTGAATTCACTCGCGATTACCTCAAAAACTTGCACTCTGGGCCCAAACCTATTACGCTGAGCGCGGGAAGAGGTAAAAGAAACGACTACACTCGTTCGATGCTGAAAACGTACTGCTTTATTGATTAGAACACAAATCCACTAGAAGCGTCGACTAGTACCAACATAACAAAAAGAAAACAAAATACATCAAGTGTCAACAACCCATGTACAACAATACTTAGATCTATTACATAAAATACAACAAATTTTACTATATTAATGCCATTAAATTGAAATATACCATATTTATTATTCAACTTAAATAAAAATAAAAACCTCTCCTTCTTTGCTATTTTTTATTGTACTCGAGACATGTTTCGATCTTAACAGATCATCGTCAGTCGGGAATAGTCAGTTTGCAGAGTCTATGTGGTCATAATTTAACATTTAAAATTTAACACCGAAGAGATTCGCTAAGATCTCTAAAATTGAAACAATGTTAATTTATGACCACATAGACTCTGCAAACTGACTATTCCCGACTGATGATGATCTGTTAAGATCGAAACATGTCTCGAGTACAATAAAAAATAGCAAAGAAGGAGAGGTTTTTATTTTTATTTAAGTTGAATTTGAATAAACTTTGCGATATGGATATAGCCAATTATATTTATAATTGTTTTTATTGGTTTCGAAAAAATTTTACTGATTGTTCGCGGGGAGCTGAATTGGGTCGCACCGCACGTTTTAATTCATTTGATCCGTTTCTGTATTTGCAACGTAAGCTCTTGATGGCTGGTTATAGGTTGACCTGTTGGCGAACCTCTATTTTGCTATTTTGCTATTAGAAAAATATCGCTGACCGCGTTTTTTATTATAATTAAATTTTGAGGCGTACCTCTGGTTTGATAATTATTTCTAAAACCTTTTTTTGGATAATTATTTCTATGGGAGTTACGCTGACGGGGATTCCAATTTTGCCTGTAATGAAACACGTGAGATTCTGAATTTGTGGACCTTTCCTCATCTTTAGCACCTGCTATCGCATCCTTAAGGGAAGTATAATTTCGCACTTTCACGATTGTTCTAAGTTCTGAATGTATTAACCCGTTGGCAAATATAGCAATAGCCGCTGTTTCGTTAGCAGTACGCAATACATTAGCAGTATTGACATCACCGTTAGATTGCACAATCGTTAAACTTACTAAAAGTTCTTCAATGCTTTTACCATATTCTTCTATTGACCTGTTATTTTGTTTTGAGCTATGCAATTCCCTTGAAAGTGCCGAAGCTGATTTTTTAGAAAAAAGATTTGACCGCATATCCTTCACCAACGGTAGTATATTCCAAACTTAATCTCAACTTTGCACTAGGAGAGAGACGTGTTTTTAAACCGTATCGAATTAATTTATTTTATTTGTTTCATATAACATGCTAGAGTACAGTTCTATAGAATCTACCAATTGACCCGTTATAACTTCCGAATCATTCATCAGTGGTAGTAACGTTGCTGCTGTTTTCAGTTAAAATTTTTCCGTTGCCGTTTTGCCTATTGAAATATTTTGTTGTCTTTCCAGCGATACTGATCTACACTGTTGTATGGTTTGTTTTACGCACTGGGTACTTTCAATGTCTATATTGATATTTTCTTTATTAGCTAATTCATAAAAATATTCTTCTATGCGATCTAACTCTCTAAGTTTCTTATTTACTAATCCTAGATTAAACCTCTTACTATGATTATCTTTGCCCAAATTAATCTTAAAATTAGATACCTCTTCGCTTAGTTCTTCTATGTCGTCACACATCACTGTTCACTAGCCATTAAACACGCGATTCCTTTTGGCGCAAATCGTCGATGCTCCTGCCGATTTCTTTGAGGATGTCTGCACGCAGAATTTTTCTCGCACGCACCCAACAGTACCCCAAAACACCCACAATGAAGAACACTGCGACGATTACAAGAACAATTTCTCCTGCATTAAATGTTTTCTCGTTGGTAACACGTCCACTGATTCCCGCTTGGGTAATAATCACTTCTTCCTCTTTCGAATAACTTTTGCACATTTTGATTTGTTTTTATTCACTTTTTCCACTTTTTTTCAGTTTCTTATGCTACGGCTGGTACTTCTTCTCTTCACTTTTTTCTTCTATATCTTTGCCAGGGCTGGCAGGATCGCTATGTGATGGGGGAGGATTGATTGATTGAAAGTCAACATCTTACTAATACTCTATATTGGACTATTCACGATACGTGTGCTTGCTCGAGACTTACTATGCCACACCTGGCTCACAGGTAGTTCGTCTCGGGTTCAACAGTCGAGTTGAGCTGAGACAGCAGACTCATACGTCGCCTGTCGTTACCTATGAAGCAATATCCTATAAACTAAATAGCACATTCTTAACGTAAGCAATTATTATAATTATGGTAATATTGGTAATATTCCATTACAGTCTATCGCCCATTTTGATTTTTCGCCCCTGGCGATTCTATAATTTTGACCAGTGGTTAATCTGCCCCTGCCAGCCTAACCTGTAAAATGCTATATTATAACGTTCTCAGTTGATCGTTAATTGTTCTGCTCTCAAATGAGATAACACACTGCTGTAAAAATAGTAGTTAATTTGTATACCGACGTATTCAAAATAAAACAAAAATATTTCGAAATTTGAACAAAAATTACTCTTTAATTGTCTCTAATTGTCTGGGATATCAATTTTCAGCACTAGGTATAAATCAGCACGTACTTCATCACTTTTTATACCCCCCACATTTAATGTGGTGAGGGTATATTGAGTTTGATTCAACATGTGTAACACCCTTAAGGAGGCGTGGCAGATATACACATATATATATATGGATTTGATCAGAATTGAAAACTGAATCGATTTACGTATGTCCGTCTGTCTGTCCGTCTGTGTACACGATAACGTAATTTTGAAGTAATTGATCTGAAATTTGGTATACAAGCCTATCTCGTAAAAGTAAGGACAAGTTCGTGAATGGGCAAAATCGGTTCACTTGTTTTTTTTTAAATATTTTACGGTGGGGGATATTTTAACTTCAGCACGGCTGAAGATAATTTTCTTACTAGTGCAAGTGCACCCCTTTGCCCCTCTCTGCGGGAGCCCATGGTTCATATATGAGTTAAATTCCCGTTGTTGTAGAATTTAAAAAATATGTTTTTATTTTACTCTTTACAACTACAATACAATATAAAATAGTACAGATTGAATACTTTTTGAATACTTTTTGCTTGGTTTATTAAGCCATAAATAGCATATTATGTTTAAATGTTGTATTATTTGATTTATTGCTTTTAGTTTGTCTATGGATATGAAGCTGGCGCATTTGAATGTGTGTTCCTTAACTTCTAAATTCAGTAGATTTAGGGATTTGCTTCGCGGTGGTGCATATGAGGTTGTGGGTTTGAGCGAAACTTGGCTTTCTCCAGATATTGATTCGGCGGCGATTGGTATTGATGGTTTTGTGCTTGAAAGAGCGGATCGAGGTGCAAGAGGGGGAGGTGTCGCGTTCTATGTAAGTAATAAAATTTCGTATAGGTTAATTAGTACATCTAATGCCGTGGAGCAGCTTTGGATATCTTTTTTGATCGATAGGTTACGTTTTGCTGTTGGTGTGGTGTATAAACCACCTAGATTTAATTACTCAATTTTTATTAATGATCTGGAAAGTACTCTGTCCAGTGTAATGCCAACTCATGACAGGGTGATTTTGATGGGCGATATTAATATTAATTTACTTGATAACTCAAATGCAACAAGCGCATTTTTTGACCTTTTAGATTCGGTTGGCCTTTCTCAGATAATCCCTTCTCCCACAAGAATTACGGCGAGCACACAGACTCTTATAGATGTTATTTGTGTTTCGGATTTGCAGATGGTTCGAGGTGGGGGTGTTTTGCATGGTGTCAGTGATCATGAGTTGGTATTTTGTGATATTGGGTTTGTTTTGCCACCACAGTTTCCACAATATAGAAATTTAAGATGTTTCAAATATTTTGATTACGAACGTTTCTTGAGCGATTTATATGGTATTCCATTTTTTTTAATGTTTGATTTAACTGATATCGACGACAAAGTAAATTTTTTCACCTCTAGTCTACTATCGGTTATTGACTTCCACGCTCCTATTAAACGCTGCAGGTTTACGAAGCCGCCAGCACCTTGGATAACACCCACAGTTAGGCAAATGCAGGGACTTAGAGATGCAGCATTTAGAATTTTTAAAACAAGACAAACAACGCTGGCATGGGACTATTACAAGCAGCTTAGAAATCTGACTAATGCCACAGTTGACAGAGAAAGAAAAGTTTTCCTGGAGAGACGGGTACAGGGCGAAGGGGGTAATCCGTGGAAGGCGTTGAGAGAGATGGGTGTGGGTAATTCTGGGAATTATGTTATACCGCGACATCTTTGTTGTCCAGATGATATAAATAATTATTATATTAACTCGACTATGGCCACACTTCCTCTCGATAATGACCTAGTCTCATTTTACAGAAATAATAAAATTGTCAATACACTATTCACTTTTCAAATGGTGAATGACGTCGATGTCGCACACGCTATCAACTCGGTAAAAACAGGTGCGGTGGGCATCGATACATTGAATATTAAGCTTGTGAAACTTACCTGTCCCCATATTGTGTCATATTTAAGACATATTATTAATGCTTGTTTGTCTGATGGAATATTCCCAGAAGCCTGGAAGGTTGCGTTGGTGAAGCCCTTGCCTAAGATTGCTCATCCATCTACATTTGCTCATCTTAGACCTATAAGTATTCTTCCGGTGCTGTCGAAGGTGGCTGAAAAGATCATCGCTGCTCAATTACAACGTTACATTTATGAGAATAAGCTGCTCCCTGATACCCAATCTGGGTTCAGACCAGGGTATGGTTGCGCTACCGCACTATTGACGATCGTTGATGATATTGTTGCCGAGTTGGATAAAGGTAAGGCTACTCTTTTGTGCCTATTGGATTTCTCAAAGGCGTTCGACACCATAAACCATGAGATAATGAAGTCAATTCTTCATTTTATTGGGTTGGATGAAGTGGCCGTAAAGTTGTTGTATAGCTATATGACTGAACGTAGACAACATGTTGTTTTAAATGATAACGTTTCGGAGTCTCTCAATTTAACATCTGGGGTTCCTCAGGGCTCAGTACTTGGCCCATTATTATACACAATTTACACGAGCCGTTTTTCTGACTATATAAGCCATTGCGGATCGCATTTCTATGCAGACGATACCCAACTGTACTGCTCCTTTCTTCCGGGCGACGTGGACATGGCTTGTGAACGTATAAATCGGGATCTACGGGCCATCGTTGACATTTCTCGTCGGCATAGTCTTAATATCAATCCATCAAAGACAGAATTGATTTTATTTGCACCACTAACTAAGCGTGAATCGATCTTATCCCGACTGAATATTTCTGTAGACAATGTTCAGGTACCATGCTCTAAATCAGTTAAAAGTTTGGGCATGATTATTGACGAGAACCTTGGCTTTAATGATCACATAAACAAGTGCACACAACGAGCATACGCGAGCTTAAGACTCATTTATAACAGTCGAAACTTTTTAAATAGGAGAATGAAGACGATGCTATGTGAGTCACTTGTTTTATCGTACTTTAATTACTGTGATGTGGTCTACTCTTCATTTCTGTCATCAGTTACAGCCAGGAAGATTCAGAAGGTACAGAATTCATGCTTGAGGTTAATTTTTGGTATTCGCCGCCGAGAAAGTATAAGTTATAAATTATTTGATGTGCGATGGTTGAATATGAAGCATCGAAGAATGTTACATTCTGCCTGCTTATATTATAAAATTATGTCATCCGAAAAGCCCCCTTATTTATATCGCAAAATTGTGCTCAGATCGGATGTGCATACATTGAATATTAGATTTAAGGGAACTTTGACGCCTCCTACTCACGTACATGAATTCTTCAAGAAATGTTTTAGGTATCAGATTGCAAATGTTTTAAATTTTCTACCAGTTAGGGTTCAACAGTGTTCTACGGTCACCTTCTTCAAGGTGCAATACTTTAACATCTTGCTTGCCGAACAGTTTGGGGGTGAACATGCCTGGTTGAATGCTACTTCCCACTAGCCCGCTTTATCGCGATGCATTTGTTTTTATTTGTTGTTTTATTTTCATGTCTTGCCTGAAAGTTGGAGCAAACTTTTGGAATGTGTATGTGAATACGTTCAGTGCAAAAGCTTCGTTTCAAATGTCATTGCAATTGTTATTATGTGTATCACATTATTTGTGCAGGTGCAGCATGGGTGCGGCCACATTTAAATTAATTTTCATTTTCTGTACTCTACTTCTTCTTGGTTAAGTTGAAAAGCAGTCTTTGACTGAACTTCGCCTTTTCACGATTTTGTACTGTGTTACTTATATTGTATGTTTTTGTTTTTTTGAATAAAGTCATTTATTATTATTATTATTATTATTATACTACACGTGCAAGTAGGTCCAGGTTACGCGTGCAATAATGCCGAGTGGCTTGCCCGCGGCTTATTTATATAATTCCTAATCTAATGTCTTGTCAGCAGATTCCTTATGCTAGACGTCCGATCTGGGCATATAACTCCTCCAACGTCAGCTGCAGAGATACCGTTGATTATAAATGAGGCGGTATTTCCTGCAAGGGATATGCTGAGTATCCGAAAGCATCGGTCAAGTTCGCGTCCTTGGACACGTTTGTTGTCTGGTGCTGGAAACGGGGCGTAATCTCCTGCACATTACAAAAATAAAAACAACAATTAACACACTGATAAAAGAGTAAAGCACATAGTCTCTGGTATCTGAATAATGTTGTGACAAAGATATGGAGTCAATTAATTTAGTCATCGATGGTCTTGGAAAAATTTACAAAATTAGGTTGGGTCAAATTAAGCGTAGTTATCTGACTGTGTTGCCACTGAAATGGAATAAGTTTAATTTCAGTGTTAATTAAAGTTTTATAATTACGTATTATTTGGTCATTTATAGAAAAAATGGAAGTGTTAATATTCATTATCAGATAAGTACCTTTTACAATTTGTGTGTCCTTATCCTGATTGCTAGTTCTGATCAATTTATTTTCAGAGGGACTGAGTAAAATTTTTATATTATTGTCAAGGTTTCTAATTTCAATGTCCTTTAAATAGAAAGAATGATATAGACAGTTATGATAGTTATTATCCAACTGGAGAATGTGAATTTCGCAAGGTGCGCTCCCCGAAAAATAATTTTCTAATTCGTGATCACAAAGAAATTTGGGTTTGCTTAATTGTTTACAAATAGTATTAGAAACAAAATACTTATTTTCTTTAAGTCCAATGTACTTAAGTTTAGGAGTAATTTGTTTAAAAGAATTATTTTGAGTAAAAATAGGTAATGAGTTCAGATGATAATACTGAAAGGGTTCTATGTCGACAATTGGAATGACCAATACAAAAACATAATGATTACTAGTCTGGTATACTTTAACTTTGATAATAGATTCAATTAAATAAATGTTCTCTGCCAAAATATCAAACGGAAATTCCTCTTTCGGATTTAAATGCATTACTTTGACATAGTTTAAAAGTACTTGCGGCTGTACGACCATCGGATGTAATACGCCTACTTTAGCGACATTGGTGGCGTCAATAAGTTCTTCCATCTCTAGCCGGATGGTGGTGAGAAGGTGGATTTGGTAGTTGGCCAGCTGGATAGCGTCCATGACCTTTTGTTGTGTCTCTGCTTCTTCCGACAGCTGTAGTTGATCTTGACTAATTGACTTGATAGTCTCCTCGTACTGTGTAGTAACATTCTTAAGAATATTTAACTGTGAATGGAATGCTGTTTTAAAGGTTTTTTTGGTTTTCTTGCAGTTTTTGCGGGCGATTTGTTCTTCATATTTTCTTCCATCTTCTTCATCTAAATTTCCGGTGATCGCTTTGACAATACCGCCGAGGAAGTTGAAGGCTCCTCTCGACTGTGAGGGTTGATAATGTCGACGTATTGTTGGACTTTACGCTCTTCTTCTTGACGTAGTTCCAAGAGACTTGTGTACTGTGGACTTGGGTTCTCTTTGGGGATAATTTCATCTTTTTGTGATTGATAAGTAGTCCAAATGTGGAGTAGACTGGAGTAATCCTTCTGGATGACTAATTCGTGTTGACTCTTGGTGTTGTATGCCAATCCTTCCTTTAGGGGGAGTAATACGACTTGGTCTTTGACCTTAATTACCTCGGTTAGTCCTCTTCCGATGAGGATTCTGGAATATGTCTAAGTTTTAGTGAATTTACATGATACTTTAATATTTTGTTATTTTTATTTTTGACTTCAACACTGCCGTTTTCACTAATATTTGTTATTGTATAAGGTCCCCAATAACGTTCTTTTGTCTTCTGTGTGTAGTACTTAGAAGGTTTCACATATACTTGTTGTCCAATTTGTAATTGTTGTTCCTGGCGAGTTTCATTTGTCTTCTCTATAACCGTTTCTTTCTTCTGTTGTAGTTTGGCGGCTAAATGTTTGTAGAGATGTCTTGTTCTTTCCTTGTGATTTTGGATGTATTCTTGAAAATAGGTATTATCATAATACAGGTCCAGTGGCTCTCTTGCATTGGTGTGTCCATATAGATGTTCAAAAGGGGTAGCTTCTGTTGCCGAATGAATTGTAGAATTGTATGCTAGGATTGCCAGCTTCATTAGTAATTTAATATCTTGGGCTGTTTTTTGATTCTTCATAATCCTTATGTGTTCCAATAAAGTAGAATGGAGACGTTCAATCGGTGAATTAGAATTTGGATTTTGTGGTGTTGTATAGTGTAGATTTACTTTGTGTAATTTAAGTAATTCCTTTAATGTCAAATTATTGAATTCTAATCCTTTATCTACTATAATTTGTCGTGGTGTTCCATGGATACTGAAACTTCCTATTAGTCGTTCTGATACTTCCACAGCCGTTTTACCTTGGATGGGGTACGCTTGCGCATACTTGGTGAATACATCAATGATTGTTAAGAAATTTTGAGAATTTATGGAGATTGTGTCAATATGGAGTTTATCGAATGGTTTATCCACTTGATCCGTAAGTTGGAAAGGGACTTTTGGTGGTCTTCTATCGTATTTGTTTCTTTTGCATATCTCGCATTTGTTGATGTAGTTTGTAACATCTGTTTTCATGCGTTGCCAGTAATAACTTGTTTTTAGTTGTTTAATCGTCTCATTTATACCACGATGGTCAGTTTTTCCTTCATGATGTTGCATAATCGCTTCTATCTTCTCTTCTGCTGTTTCCAGAATTCGCACTCTTTTCGTGCACCGATATAATTTGGGTCCATTATCGGTGTAGTGTTGTGTATAGACGTTACATAACTGTTGATAAATTTCATCATTAGTGTAGATGTAATATTTTCCCATTGGCATGATGTCTCGGATTATTTCGAATAAGTCCTCTGCCATTTTATTCTTGTCGATCTTCACGTGGTAGATTACTCTTCCTTCCTTCGTATCTTCATGAACAGTTGTTGGGTAAATATGGGATTCAATGAATACTTGGTATTTCTGGGTGTCGATTGCCATTTCGGTGATTGGAATGGTTTGGTGTGGTTCGACATTTATGTTGCTATGAAGGGACTCGCCTGATTCGCTTAGTTGTTCGCTTACTGCTGGTGGCTGGCCTTTACTAATATTCTTGGTCCCTGCTGGTATTGTTGGTACTGATGGTCCTGTCTGCTCGTGAATGTGTTCGTCTAAAGATCTTTCTTTAGATCTAAAGATCTAAAGATAATTTCATCAAGCTCTTCTACAGTGATTAAAGGACTGGTTGACGTTTTGTCTGCTTCACTTCGATGGTGGATTTCCACTCTGGATAATGCATCTGCATTTTTGTTACATTTTCCCTTTTTGTAGATAATTTCATAATCGTACTCACTTAGTCTAATTTTCCATCGTTGTAACTTCATGTTGGGCTCCTTTAATGAATGTAGCCAAATTAAGGGCTTGTGATCACTTACTATCGTAAATCTCCTTCCGTATATATAGGGCCTAAAATTCTTGCATGCCCAAATTACAGCTAATAATTCTTTTTCTATAGTTGAATACTTCTGCTCTGTCTCAGTTAGTGTCCTTGATGCATATGATACTGGTTGATCTTTTCCAATTGGTCCTTGGGATAATATAGCTCCTATTGCTACATTACTCGCATCTGTAGTTACGATGAACGGTTTTGTGAAATCCGGGTATTTGAGAACTGGTTCATTGCATAGGATGTTTTCGCAAAGTTCAAAAGTCTTCTGGTATTCTTCAGTCAGCTCTATTTTTGCGCCTTTCTTTAGAAATCTCGTCATAGGCTTTGTAATTTTGGCAGTCTTTGACGAATCTTCTATAATATCCCAATAATCCAAGGAATGCCTTGATCTCTTTCTGAGTTCTTGGTATTGGATATTTCTTCACTGCTGCTATTTTCTCCGGGTTAGGTTTTACGCCTTCTGGGGTGATGATATGGCCTAGATATGAGAGTTCTTTTCTCAAAAACTCACACTTATCCAGGGAAATCTTCATGTTGGATTCTCATAATCGGTCGAACACCTTTCGGAGTTTCTCTTTGTGTTCTTGGAGGGAAGTGGAGTAAATGATGATATCATCCAGATATACATGGCAACTGTCAGCTGTTAATCCTCTGAGTATATGATTCATAACTCGTTGGAAAGTTGCTGGTGCATTCTTAAGTCCAAATGGCATTCTTTTGAACTCAAAATGTCCTTCTTCGGTACTGAATGCTGTCTTCTCTTAATCTTGACTCTCCATTTCAATTTGGTGATACCCTGATGCTAAATCAAGGGTTGTAAAATAATTGGCTCGACCTAATTTGTCCAGGATGTCATTGATGTTTGGAATTGGGAATTTATCTTCAATTGTTTTCTCGTCAATTTTTCTGTAGTCTATAACCATCCTGTATTTTTGTATTCCTGATGCGTCAACTTTTTAGGTACTACTGCTACTGGTGCTGACCATGGACTTCAACTTTCTTGTATTATCCTTTGTTCCAGCATTTTCTTCACTTGCTTGTTCACTTCTTCGCGTTGTAGTGGTGATTTTCTATAAGGTTTCATGTACACTGGTGTTTCATCTTTCAAACGAATGTGGTGTTTGATGTAAATGATAGGGGTAATCTATCATCGTAACAGATGTCCTTGTATTCTTTGAGTAGGTCCTTGATTGTCTTCCTCTCTTCCTCATTTAGATGTGAAAGTCTTAATTTAGTTTCCACGTTCTGTTTCTTCATATGTTGTATATCTAGCGGATGGTACTGTTGATAAGTATTTTCTTCTGCTTCTTCCATGAAGTGGATTTCTGATTCAATTGGTTTTTCCATGTTGATGTGGACCGGGTATTCATTAAAATTGATAACTTCTACCAATGCTTGATAGTCTTCGGATGTTGTTAGACTGGGTGCTATTTCGACGCATGGTATTAATTGTTGATGATTGATGACTATCTCTTGAAGGTTTCTGTCTACAGGAATCTTCATCAATCGCCTTTCTCTTGATCCAATTGATATTCTTGGATCTTCAAAATGTAGTGGAATTGTGGTGAATTTGGTTCTTAGTAGTTTTTGTTTAAAGTCAATAACTGCGTCCATTTGTTCCATTAATCGTAGTCCAATGATATCGTCATATTTCTTGGAAAAGTCTACGATATTGAATCGGTGAAGTTGGTTAGGGGCATTGAATGTATAAAGGGATGGAATTTCGAGGATGTAGTCATGGTGAGTTGTACCATGCATTGTGGTAACAGAAAATGGTGAAATTGTATAAATTCGGAAAATTCATTGAGAGCCAAATGATTAGAAATTGAGGATGCTCCTGTGTCGATTAGGAATTTGCCATTAATTTCAGGAATAAAAATGTAAGGTAAACGGATAGCATGTTGATGGTTAAATTCAATATGGTCGGGTAACTTAATTAGTTCGGGTGCTATGTTGTCTTCGAAGTTGAGGCTGCTTCCGGAAAATTTTCATTGTCTTCTTCTTCTCCTTCTTCCTGTGGTTCCCATACAAAAGCTTCTGGATTTGGATCATCCCATTGTTGGTATTCGTCTTCTTCATATTCTTGGTATTCTTCCTCTTGGACGTGAAGTTCTTCAGCTGCCCATTTATTTTGAGGAGTAGGTGTGGAGTCCCCCTAACTCCAGTGGTACTCAAACAAGGGGTCACGCGCCTAACTCCAGAGGCTCTCAAGTTCAGAATGGGCCCCCTTCGCCCCTCCAGCAAGGGCTCCGGCCCGCTATGACCCCCTCGCCCCTCCACCTAGGGCTCCAAAATTAACATTTTCCCGCCAACCCCAAAAACTTCAAATTTTCCCGCCAACCCCAAAAAAATTCAAATTTTCCCGCCAACCCCAAAATTCAAATTTTCCCGCCAAATTCTACGCCACCATACTGCGCATGCGTGACGAGTCGAACCGAGCGCGCCCGAAGCGATCAGATTCAAATTTTCCCGCCAACCCCAAAAAATTAAAATTTTCCCGCCGGCCCCTCGTTAGAGCCTCCCAATTTTGGGGTTAGAATTCCCCTCGATGCACCTTTGAGATAAAACCCTTATATCTCGAAAAGTAAGGGGCGGATCGAAAAAATAATTGAAAAAACACCCCCGCCACAGAAACCCCCTGTCGGCTTTGACAAATACTAACAAAATGGCGTTGTTGAATTTTCCGAAAAGGTCTTAGATCTATCACTTTTGAAAAATATGACTCATTCCTCTATCTTCTAAATGGGTTGCCGGATCGAAAAAATAAAAACACCACAGGGTTTGCTATTGGGGTTGTATATACGAACGTAAAGAAAAACGGTCAAAAAGGCGTTATTATTACGATTTCAAAAATAACTTCCGGTTTTAGCGACAAATCCTTATATCTCGAAAAGTAAGGGACGGATCGAAAAAATAATTGAAAAAACACCCCCGCCACAGAAGCCCCCTGTCGGCTTTGACAAATACGAACAAAATGGCGTTGTTGAATTTTCCGAAAAGGCCTTAGATCTATCACTTTTGAAAAGTAAGACTCATTCCTCTATCTTCTAAATGGGTTGCCGGATCGAACAAATAAAAACACCACAGGGTTTGCTATTGGGGTTGTATATACGAACGTAAAGAAAAACGGTCAAAAAGGCGTTATTATTACGATTTCAAAAATAACTTCCGGTTATACGTCACTCCCATTAATTAGGTTACCAAACGTCGAGGTTGTTCACTTGATTTTTATGCAAACGCGGCGTCTGGAACCCGTACTTGGGAATTGCAAGTATTGAGCAATTCGGGTCATTGGCTTTGTTCTTTTATAACTCTATTCGAACATAATGATAAACTCGTTTTAATTTACTTCGTAACAATATCTGTTTTGTTCTAGAATATTCCAATATGACGTAATCATCGATGCACACGCTCTTACGGCAAAATGCGTACAGACTTGATTATCTCGCTCAAAGATAAGACTAACCACAACGAGGAAAAAACAGTGTTCGCCAATTTATACGTAATCTTATGACAGAATGTCCCGTATAGCACCTAATTTGAAATTTAACATTGTTTCTTATGTAAATCAGGCACAAATTTGATGAATCTCACTAGCATTTTGTCTGCAATTAATAAGCTTCGTGCAAAATCTTATCCGAAAAAGGGCATTATTCTAAATTTTGGCGGTTCAAACTATTTATCAGTAAAATATTCAAATAATATATTGAAATTATTAATCGACACAGGTGCTTCAATTAGTGCTCTCTTCGCATCATGTGTAAATAAATTAGAATCTGTTGACACAACAAAGCGAATAGAAATAGAGGGTATATCAGGTTCTCAACAGTAGCGCAAGGGTCAGCAAATATTTGTTTAACGTTGGGTGATTGCAAATTAGACCACATTTTTTTATTATGAACGATGTAACAAAAGATTTTCATGGAGTTATTGGAGCAGACTACCATTATGAAGTATGTTTCGGTAATAAATTATGAAAAAATTAATGTTCTCATTTTGGTACAAGGGAAAGAAAAATTACATACCGCTTGAATCAGGAAAAGAATGTTTTACTCTCATTCCACCTAGATGAGACAATATCATATTTCAACGTGGAATTTGACTCAGATTAAGTTGTTTTACCGGAAGAAATTTCCGAAGGCGTTTTTACTGCAGGAATTTTAACAAAAGCAATTAACAATTTATTACCAGCAAAAATATTAAATACGAATGATAGAGACATTCAATTAAAAAATTTTGTGCCAAAACTAGAAAAGTTTTCAGCTAGCGGTTGTTTTCAGTTCCAGCGCCTCTGGTCTCTAAACTTTTTGTTCACCTTTATGTAATGTCGGCACTTATTATACTTATTAATGTCATATTTTTATTAGTATTATTTACAACCATTATAAAAAGTATGACTCATCTAGCCTCTTGACCGCAGCGAGTGAGTTGCGAGCGAAAATCTCAGTTCTCGCGTAAATTTAAAAATATCTGTGTTTGTTCTATACAAAATAAATCCAAAAACTTGTGACGTCATTGGACCATAAAACATTGAATAAACGATTCCGGTTGCCATTTTTATTACAATTCATTCTTTAATACAATTTGTTAGCTGTAACTCCGATAGATGGCGACAGTTTGCGCCTCCATTTATCCTCTTGGCGCCTCCATAGCGCCTCAATATAACCTCTTAGCGCCTCCATTTATCATCTTGGCGCCTCCATTTATCCTCTTAGCGCCTCCATTTATCATCTTACCGCCTCCATTTATCCTCTTAGCGCCTCCATAGCGCCTCAATATAACCTCTTAGCGCCTCCATTTATCCTCTTAGCGCCTCCATTTATCATCTTAGCGCCTCCATTTATCATCTTAGCGCCTCCATTTATCATCTTAGCGCCTCCATTTATCCTCTTAGCGCCTCCATTTATCATCTTAGCGCCTCCATTTATCCTCTTAGCGCCTCCATTTATCATCTTAACGCCTCCATTTATCCTCTTAGCGCCTCCATTTATCATCTTAGCGCCTCCATTTATCCTCTTAGCGCCTCCATTTATCATCTTAGCGCCTCCATTTATCCTCTTAACGCCTCCATTTATCCTCTTAGCGCCTCCATTTATCCTCTTAGCGCCTCCAGTAGTGGTAGCAAGCCGATTCGGGAACCTCCTCCGTGACCTTGACCACACCTCCACCCAAGGTCAAGGTCACGGAGGAGGTTCCCGAATCGGCTTGATGGTGAAAATTACGAGGACTCCTCATTTTAATTTTAGACGACCTTATCTAATTTCGAGTGATCTTGAAGGTGAAAAAATGAAGGTCAAATTTTTCGAGTGACCTTGAACTCGAAAAAAATCACTGCTCAAGGAGATACGTGCAGCTCTGATGAGTACCAAATCAAGGTCAACATGAAAAATGAGGATGTTCCCAAACCGGCTCCTCCTCAATCTTAACCTTGATGTCAAAGTATCCAAGGTTATAGAGGATGCTTCCGAATCAGTTTAACGTTAAAAATGAGTAGTCCTCAAATCAAGGTCAATATTAAAAATGAGGATGTTCCCAAATCGGCTCAAGGTTTATGGTTTGTGGTTTGGAACCCCTTCCATCACAAAACACTATATATATATATATATATATATATAACGCTGGATTACTATTAAACGTTGTGCAAATTTAAAGTCCTCACAAGCGAATCAGTGAAGTTAACGTACGTCAACCAGTGAAATTACGAAAATATTAAGTATGTTTCTTCTTTTCAATAATCTAATATGAAGTTATTAATTGTTTAAATATCGTTAGAAATGCTGTCAACGGTTCCAGACCTGAAACGGGCGATTCAGTTGCAACGACAACAATACGATCTTCGTCGTCAGGATCTAGAAGATAAAATTAAAAATACTGTTCTTCCGAATATATACGTTTATCGGTGGGAGGCTACCTTGGATCTTCAATGGCGACTTCAACCAATTTATTTGGGTATTCAGTTTTGTGAAGAATATCTGAATGATAAAATATCTATTGACATGTTCATAGAAAAAATGCAGAACCATGATTTATTATCCAGCATATGTAAAGAGTTAGATGACCAGCTCAACATAACATTGCTCCTTCGCTTAATCGCTTAGACGTACTTGTGATATAAAGTAAAATAAAGTCATACATCGTATAAACGTTTATTATTTTTGTATTACCAACTATATTGTACACTTCTTACCATCGAAGCCGAGACATTCATTGAAGATCGTCAGTTTATATATCCAAATAAATATTTTCAATTGTTCTATACTACTTTTTTATATAAGGTTATCGTCATTCCCGAGATTGTCATTCCACTTTCATCCTAGGAACGAAACCTTACCTTCCCAGTACTACTAGTCGTCATGGGTGTTTCTTATTATATACGGTACGTTTTCTTCGATGATAACGGTAAAAGATCGGAGCTGGATACTCTTGAGTCCTACAAATTCCATTGGACAGAATGTAATTATACCTCCTAGTGCAACGATGATTAGAATAGTTGGTTTCCATGAAGAAGATGAAGATGATATAACTGTTTATTCTGATTCCGAGTCTGAACTGGACGAAGGTGAAGTAGATGATGACGAGGAACATAGCGATGAAACTATGATATAGTATTTTTTTGATAAAAGATTATCGTTACCCCGAGATTGTCATTCCACTTTCATCCTAAGAAGGAAACCTTACAAATTTGGTGATATGAAGTTTGTTGTATATTCATCATATAAAGAAATAGAATAATAAAGATACTACAAAGAAATGTTTTTATTTATTTATTATCGTAATCCTTACAATAAATGCACCTGCTATCGCCAAGCTTTTCGAAATTCAATCGGTTCAGAGTGTTTCTCGCCATTAAATATTAGCTGTAACTGTGTTCCAGTGTTGTTGACATACTGTATTTGCGCATCTGAGATCCTTTTAACCAATCTCCTGGGTACAAACAGCTTAACACGACCGCATAAGTAGCACACAAGTCTGCGAGATGCTTTCAACCTGTAGACACGTTCAAGGGGGTACCAGACCCCGATATTTACATGCTTTAATTGAACCAGTAGCACCTTATCAGTATCATCTTGCAATACTTGTTCAACAGTGTTCATGATATTAAATATCGTAGTGGTGGGGTCGATCACTGTACACTGTACACTGTACGCTGTATACTATAGTAGTATTTCACAAGCTTGGCGAAAAAACGTACTCCGCATTATATATTCAACCAAACCCCACCCAAAACGTTCCGCGTGGGGGTTTAGAAGGGATTAACTATATTTAAAATAAAACACGAATGAGGAGTATTTTTATTTATGTTTTATTTTTTATTACGTTATCATAACATAACCATTACACATTTGTTGTTACTGTTTCGGTGCCATTACAGATTTCTTGTAAGTGTTTCGGTAAAAAGCTATACAAATCATCTCGTATGTTTAAAAGTTTTAATTCTTTCAAACGGTTTATTAATTGGTTAATATTAATTCTATGCTGTAAATAGTCTTCACATGTAGACCACCCTTCTTCAAATTCCTTCCGACGTTGCGATAAATATTCAAACTCAAACTCACACCTAAAGTTGTTTAGCGATAATGCAGCTTCGCGTGCTAATGTTGAGTACTCCTCCTGTTGCAGATTCACAGCTTCTATTAAAGTTGCAGCTTTCTGTTGTGAAATCTGGTCAAGAGAATAACATGCCCACATTGTTGATAGTTGTTGCTCACTCATGTAATAGGAATGGAAGACTGTGGTGAAAAAACAGTGCAGTTATTATGTATTTAATAGTTCAACCCCACCACTTCGATCCACAAGGACGTCACACAACTTTTGGTTAGGGAGTACTGGACAGCATAGCAAGTACCACCAAAAACTTCCAACAAATGACTGCAAATAATTGGGTTAATATAATGTAGAGAACGTAAAATGTGATGATACTTACATCAGTAATTTGTTCCTCCTCAATATTATCAGGACACCTTGTAGTACGGTCAGACACGTTAGCCCACGTCTTTTGTTTATCGCGCTCATTTAGTGTTGATGAGTAACAATGTGAGTGACTCATCGTACCTACAACAGTTTCGACTGTTAGTACTGCGGAACCATATGGAGAACGGTTTAAATATGTAAAGATTCAAGTCGTGCTTGAAACCAGATTTGCATAGTCCAGTGCAATAACCCCACGCTGTGGCAATGTCTACATCCTCCGACCTCTTGACATTGAAACATGTTTTGTAAGATGTGGAGGGTGATAACCTCCTTACGCGAGGAGGGAGGGAGCCTTTAAATACAGCGCTTGCAAAATAAATTCTCAGTTTGATCTCCTCTATCATCTTGAACAGTTAAAATGTTTGAGTGTGAGCAGTGCGGTAAAAGTTTCACGCGTGCGGATAATGTTAGACGTCATCAGAGAACAGCATGTGTTGGAAAACGTCTCAAATTAAATAATCAGCAAGACAGTGATAATCAACGACAGTTGACCAATGTTAGAAAATGTGAATACTGCGATATTGATGTAAACCAAGCGTCATACTCGGCACATCTACGCAGCAATGCGCATAAAGCGAATGCCTTAGTATTAACCGATGATGGTGTTGAAAAAATTGCGGGAGCATTTGGGAACAGAATTGTAACCTATAGAATATCAGAGCCAAGACACTATATACATCTGGAGGATTTTCAAAATGATATTCGAGAAAAAGTAATCAATTTAATTGAGAACATGCGTTATGTTCACAACTGTGTGAAGGTTAATGTTGAATGTTTTGTGTTGTATTACCTGGCTACGAAAGAAGATACTGAAATTAAATCATTCAACACGAGAAATGCTGTTATTACGAGAGGTGTTGATTTATACGCGGTATATACATCATTTGTGAATGAAATATCGACAAAAATGTCTGAATTTCAGGAGCGGGATTCAGGTAAGATAAATGTTATTGTGAGTAGTGCAATAATGAATAATGAAAAATGTTTTTTTTTGTAGGATGGACATTGGTTCAAATTTTGTATTTGGAGGTGAATATCAATAAATATAATCCCTTGAAGGCATCAAGTTATATCGATCTACCACCAGATATAAAAAAGAAAGAAGCAGTAATCAATGTGCAAAATCATGATCAAGAATGCTTCGGTTGGGCTATAACATCAGCGATTTGCACACCAAGAGGTTTACCACAAAGAACGTCGTCCTATCCGGAACCATCAAGAGTACTTAATTTAAGAGGTTTGCAATCCCCAGTAAGTTTGCATGATGTGCCAATATTTGAAAAGAATAATAACATATCTGTAAATGTATATGGTTTGCAAGCAACATTCGATGATGGTAAGGTTTACAATAATGTTGTAGGACCGTTGCATTATACAGAAAGACGACAAAATACACATGTAAATTTGTTAATCATTAGTAATGATAATGGTAATAATCATTATTGTTGGATTAAAAGTTTGTCACGACTTGTATCTAAACAGTTGTCGCTAAATGGCCATGAAAAATATATTTGTGAGGGATGTTTGGTATATTTTTCGGAAGAAAGTAAATTGGAACGAAATATGAGGGAAGATTGTAAACGTGTTAAGGCGGTCTTACCCACCAATTTATTGAGAATAAATAAGATTGGGGAAACAGTGAAGGAAAATATTTTACAATTTGAAAATTATGAAAAACAATTGAAAGTACCGTTTGTTATCTATGCCGATTTTGAGGCGTTGCTGAAACCTACCCCTAATGATGGTAGAGAATTCGATCATTCAATTTCATTTACAACCAAATGTTATGAGCATGAACCTTACGCATTTGCATATTATATTAAATGTTCGTATGATGATTCATTATCCAAATTTGTAAAATATAGAGGACCGCATGCCGCTACAGAATTTATGTGTCAATTAGAAAGCGATGTGCAGAGAATTTATAAAGAACATTTGGGCATAGTAAAACCAATGAATAAATTAACTGATGATGAAAACCGTTTATTCAAAGAGACAAGCACGTGTCATATCTGCAATAAATTTGTGAATGTTAAGGATAAATTTCGCGATCATAACCACCTAACGGGAGCTTTTACAAATGTTGCACATTCACTATGCAACCTCAATTACAAAATTCCAAAGTTTATACCAGTCTTCTTTCATAATCTTAGTAATTATGACAGTCATCTGTTTGTGAAAACAATGGCGTTAAAAGAAGAACGAGTAGATGTTATTGCGCAAAATAAAGAAAAATACATTTCATTTTCAAAACGAATAGGTGTTGGACATACGATTGATGCTAAAGGAAAACATAAAAAATTATTTTTAAAACTTAGATTTTTGGACACCTTTAAGTTTATGGCATCATCGTTAGAGAAATTAGCATCATATTTGGTTGATGATAGATGATGTAAAATTTAGGTTACTTCGACAGACAGGAATTTTTCCTTATTCTTTTGTAGATTCATTTGAAAAATTAGATTATCCGCAACTGCCTACGGCTGAGGATTTTTTTGATATATTGTCGGATAGAAGTGTAGATACGAAAAATTATGAACGTGCTCAGCGTGTGTGGCGCACATTTGAATGTAAGACACTTGGTGATTACGCAGATATATATTTAACATCGGATGTGCTGCTTTTAGCTGATGTATTTGAAAATTTCCGCGATATATGCATGAAAGATTATAAACTTGATCCGGCACAGTATTTTACCGCCCCAGGTTTGAGTTGGGATGCTATGTTGCGTATGACTGGTGTTAAACTCGATTTATTAACAGATATTGACATGTTATTATTTTTTCAAAATGGTATTCGAGGAGGTGTTAGTATGTGCACAAAACGTAAAGAAATAGCAAATAATCCATTCCCTCCCAATTATGATCATGCACAGGAAACATCATACATTCTTTATTTAGATGCTACAAATTTATATGGGCATGCAATGTGTCAAAATCTTCCTGAAGGATCATTTCGATGGTGGACGAAAGAAGAAATTGATAATGTAAACGTTGCAAACCTGTATGATGATCCTAATGTTGGCTATGTGTTAGAAGTCGATTTGGATTATCCCGCTAATTTACATGACGATCACAACGATTTCCCATTTTGTGCGGAAAGCAGAACACCTTTAGGGTAAAAAAATCGGAAACTATTAAACACTTTGTATTCAAAAACAAAGTATATAATTCATTATTTAAATTTGAAGCAATGCATAGATCATGGACTTGAACTGGGAAAAATTTATCGAATTCTCGAATTCAAACAAAGTAAGTGGTTAAAACCTTACATTGATTTTAATACGAGTAAAAGAAATGAGGCCACAAACGAATTTCTCAAAAATTATTACAAATTATTAAATAATAGTATATTCGGTAAGACAATGGAGAATGTTGAAAATCGGGTAGACATAAAGTTATTAACGCATTTCGAGTCACGACATAGGAAAATTGGAGCAGAGGTTTTTATAGCAAAACCAAATTTTAAATCAGCAAAAATTTTTAGTGAAAGTTTGGTTGCGGTTGAAATGAAAATTGTAGAAGTTCATTACAAGAAACCATTGTTTGTAGATTTCAGTGTATTGGAAATTTCCAAAGGTATTATGTACGATTTCTATTATGGTTACCTTAAAACAAATTATGGTGATCGTGTATGTCTTTTATATACAGATACAGATTCTCTAATTGTATCCATTAAAACTGAAAATGTTTACAATGATATTAAAAAGAATGTTCATAAGTTTGATACCTCTAATTATCCCATGTCTAATATTCATCAGATTCCACGAAACAAATCTATTATAGGTAAAATGAAAGATGAGTATGGTGGACGAATAATTGAATCATTTTACGGTACAGGTGCTAAAGCTTACTGCATACAAGTTGCAGGAAGCGATGTAAATGTTGCTGAAGATGTTAAAAAAGCTAAAGGAGTTAAAAAATACGTTATAGACAAACACTTAACTGTTAACGACTATAAGCGGATTGTGAACGAGGGGGGGCAGATACTTAAGAAAATGTATGTATTCCGGTCACACTTACATACAATGTATACAGAATTGAAGAACAAAATTGCGTTGTCAGCAAAAGATGGTAAACGGTACATTCTAGATGACAATTGTAACACATTGGCATGGGGGCACTATAAAATCCAAAATGACGAGGCAAATGTAGTGTTAGATGAATTAATAGCTATGTTCTATGAAAATAACTAATCTCTTATAAACTTGTGTAAACAATTAGAAAATAAAAAACGTTCTAAATGAAAAAAAGTGTTTTTATTAACTTTACCATGTACAATCATAGTTTACAATACATTGTTTTTTGCTATCCAGGAATTATGCGCATCGCTGAGACCCATCCATTTAACGAGGACTTTGTTTCTTTTACGTTTAATAACCTTTTCAACCAAGAAAACGTCTGGATGTCGAACCTTCTGCAATTCATAGTCATAAAAACCTCCTAATATTTCTACCTCTGAATCTTTATGTAAGTTCGCGGAAATGTATTTTGTAATTTAGAGATGGTAAAAATTTCATTAGACCAGTTCGGCGTATAGTTTTTGGCAAAGGCCTGTCGATGTTTACTGATGCGAACGTAGTCACCAACCTTAAACTTTGCAGGTTTGGGATCCATAACTTTGAAGGAATTATATACAGTGTTGAGAATATTTTTAGCATTTTTCTGATTCACTTTAACTGGTTTAAATCCCGTTGTACTATGAACAGTATTGTTATAGGATGTTACTATTTCCGGTAGTAAATTCAACCAGCGATAATTGCCCTGCATGGAAAACTCTTTCCACATCTTTTCCTTCAACGTTCGATTCAACCTTTCAACGATTGAACTTTTCAGAATGGAGTATGTACTGTAATGGTTTATTCCATAACGCTTCATTAAGTTTTGGAATGCTGCACTATAGAATTCTTTCCCCATATCGGTTTGAAGATTCTTCGGTATATTCTGTCTCCTTTCGAGAAATATCTTGTTCATCTGTTTTGAAACTTCGTAACCAGTTTTTGTTTTTAAAGGTTTAGCCCATGCATATTTGGAAAATGTATTAATAACCACTAATATATACTTATATCCTTTGTTTTCTGTTGAATATGGAATCATTTCGACCAAGTCCGCTTGAAAAAGATCCTTTAGTCCTTTGATAATAACTTTTCGTCTTGGAAAATTTCTTCGTACAGGAGCGTGAATTTCATTAATCAAATCCCTTTTAACTGAACTCATCGTTGGATAGTAATATTTCAACAAAGTAGGATTCTTTAGGTCTTGTACGTTTTGAAATATATTTGATGGCAAACGAGTCACCAGGCTTAATTTTATATCCGATAGGATCTATAGCTGTAACACCGTTGATGATGAGTGTCATGGTTGAAGGAACGTTCACAAGTTTTATTGTTCCTTGGTATACAGTATTTCGATAATAATCCTTGAAACCCTTGTTGTGAATTATTAATTCATCTGTGGATGAAAGCGTACCATCTCCAAAAAATGTAATAACGTAATCACTTTTTTGTTCAACGCGTAAAGCTCTGTGTTTTGCAATGTATTTCTTATGAATCAAGTGTCTTCCCAAACGATCAATGGTCATGGTTGTTGATTTGATAGAACAGATATATTAGAAATGAAGGTCAGCGGAATATGTGCAGCTTTATAAATGAATGTGGTATACTCAATATATAATGTTCGCTTCTTTTAATTCTTCAATAATTGAAATAATTTCATTTTTATGTCCGTTGTGACCAGCCGATTCAGAAGCTAGTAAGAGACGTAAGCGATTGACAAGTTCGTTCGGATTGTCCCAATATTGCAATTGCAACTTTGTATTTGGATTGAACTGTTTCTGAATATAACCCGAACCAGTTTTCCACGATTTAGCCCACCACACATTTGGCGCTCTACCTGCTAATGTAGGTTTGATAATATTCACGTACTTGTACCCTTTGTTGGCAGATATTTGTAATTCCGGATTATAGTGCAATCTAGCAGCATGTGTTCGTCCTAATATATCTCTGTACTGACGAACATCTTGAGGTGTAAACTTTCCTGGCTTTTTCTTAAACACTAATTCATACAATCCTGGAGTTCCTTTGTATTCAAAACCGGCAACGCTTAGGTTAGGACCAAGAAACTCAACTTTGCTACTTCCTATGTAAAGATCACCTTCAACTTCTCGTACTCCGTACTTTTTGTCGAATATATCCTCAACATCTGTATTATACTCTTCAATGTAAGCGCGAGGTAATCGATGAAATTGTTGTAAGACTGCTTGTACCTGTGGTTGTTGCATATTTTCGGATAACCTTTTCTTGGTTTCTTGAAGACGTTGTGAAGCATCACGACTCAATTCATCTAAATCGAAGCTGTCATCATCTTCAACTTCTTCTATGTCATTATCAGAGGGCACATCCATTTGCTGCGCCTCCGTTTCAGTTGCAGTTGACAGAGATCCAATTTCTTCAAGTTTCAGAAATTTAGGTGTCTTTTTTCGCTGCGATTGTATTGGGGTTGAAGAATCAGTTAGTGATTGAAATTTAGAGAATTTTGGCTTTGGTTTATCATGCAGTATAAAGGAATCATCTGCTTCATATGAGTCATATTTAGACGTTTTCCTTTTTTTTTTAGAATTCGTAAATGACTCATCTTCTCCGTATGATTGCTCCAGTTTTGGCATGATTTGAACCGTTTGTAACCGTTCTGCAATAGCTTTCAAAGGTTCTGTTATTGGTGTATAAGCTGTCTCAGCACTTTGCCTGGATGTTGCAATTTCAGCCTTCAACAATCGAAGCTTATTACGTAATACTTCACGGGTGCGTAAGTAGATATATAAGGGCACTTCTCGACCCGCCGCCCGCCGCCAATTTACATAGGAAGCTATCCCCTCCACTTTTCCACACGAAGACGACCGAGTCCCAAGTCAGCCGATCTGCCGAGCGCGACCGAACGCTGGAACCTGGAGTGTATGACTCACACGTCGCTGTTAGAGAGAGAACGCACTACTATTTTTATTTTCGAGCGTGGCATGTGCAAACCGATCAATCAGATTAATTCGGATTTGAATTTCGCGCGCACCATCTTACCCGATGATGACCGAACGCCGAGCGCACCCGAACCGATAAAATTCGTTATTTAATAAATTAAATTGTACCGAGAGCGCCATCTACCGACCAATTACCGAACTACATACTGAGGTTGTGAACCATGCTGAAATAATAGTTCGGCACTTCACCAATGAGGTTGTGAACCACGCTGAAATAATAGTTCGGCACTTCACCAATAGATGGCAGCCGATTAATTTAATATGCGAATTTAAAATGATAATCATTTATGCAAATAATTGCACGTAAATTAAGAGTGGTTATTTAAAATTTTAGATGCATACAGACCCCGAATAAATTATACAGATCTGCATACAGACCCTGTATAAAACCCTATCAAAGACAACCAAAATTACGGAAATGGTAATACGCCAGCGAACAATTATTTGCAACCTCAGCGCGAGTTTAGCAGAGGTCGTCATCCGCAAGTAAATGCTGTGTCCGCAGAAACAGAAATAAATATTAAATACACATACTTAATTGAATTGTCTTAATTGTGTTACTGTTTGAACAATAAACTGATTATTATTATTATTATTATTATTATTAATAAAAACTATAGAAATAATTATTTTAGAGGACAAACTCAGTTCAGATGTCAAAATAATTTTAGAGAGCAAAATTTAATATGCGAATTTAAAATGATAATCGCTTATGCAAATAATTGCATGTAAATTAAGAGTGGTTATTTAAAATTTCAGATGCATACAGACCCTGAATAAATTATACAGACCCTGTATACTTTGTACATGTTTGAGCACGCATACAAATGATGACGTCACCATCAGTGTTTTAATATACTTACCGTTCACTCTTATATTATCACTGCTTAATCTATGAAATAAAACATAAGAAATGCGTTTAACGCATTTATTTCGTTATAATGGTAAAGTTGACACGGCGGTGGACACCGGTGGTATAAATTATTTGGGAATGTTTTTTTAATATCAGTAACCAGTTAGCCGTCGTCATGGGTGTTTCTTATTATATACGATACGTTTTCTTCGATGACAACGGTACAAGATTGAAGCTGAATACTCTGGAGTCCTACAAATTCCAAATGGTTGAACAGAATGTAATTATTCCTTCTGGCGCAACGACAATTAGAATAGTTGGTTTCCATGAAGAAGAAGAAGAAGAAGAAGAAGAAGAAGAAGAAGAAGAAGAAGAAGAAGAAGAAGAAGAAGAAGAAGAAGAAGAAGAAGAAGAAGAAGAAGAAGAAGAAGAAGAAGAAGAAGAAGAAGAAGAAGAAGAAGAAGAAGAAGAAGAAGAAGAAGAAGAAGAAGAAGAAGAAGAAGAAGAAGAAGAAGAAGAAGAAGAAGAAGAAGAAGAAGAAGAAGAAGAAGAAGAAGAAGAAGAAGAAGAAGAAGAAGAAGAAGAAGAAGAAGAAGAAGAAGAAGAAGAAGAAGAAGAAGAAGAAGAAGAAGAAGAAGAAGAAGAAGAAGAAGAAGAAGAAGAAGAAGAAGAAGAAGAAGAAGAAGAAGAAGAAGAAGAAGAAGAAGAAGAAGAAGAAGAAGAAGAAGAAGAAGAAGAAGAAGAAGAAGAAGAAGAAGAAGAAGAAGAAGAAGAAGAAGAAGAAGAAGAAGAAGAAGAAGAAGAAGAAGAAGAAGAAGAAGAAGAAGAAGAAGAAGAAGAAGAAGAAGAAGAAGAAGAAGAAGAAGAAGAAGAAGAAGAAGAAGAAGAAGAAGAAGAAGAAGAAGAAGAAGAAGAAACAAGCAGTTCTCAAACATGTTAGCGATACGTTGGGAGATATTGTTAACCGGAATAATATTCATAACGCTGTGAAGTACGCCCTTTCGGAGGCAAAATTTGCTATCAACCAGGCTGGAGGAAAGAAACAAATACATATTCCTCATATAATTGAGCTTCCAGATTCTTCACCTATTAAAGCCGGCGGATTTTTACCATTTTTAATACCACTATTTGCTGGTCTATCAGCAGCAGGAGCACTCGCCTCCGGTGTGAGTAATGTTGTGAAAGCGATAAAAGATGTAAGAAACGCTAAAAATAAATTGGCTGAACAATCGAGGCATAATAAAACAATGGAGGCTATCGCAATTGGAAAACAACAACCAAAATCGGGCAACGGGTTATATTTAAAACCATATCGTAAAGGATTCGGTCTCTTCCTGTATCCTAAATTAAAACACTAAAAAATTCGTGTATATATATAGCTGCACCTTTGATAATGTGATCAGTCATGTCTCACATGTTCACGTTAAGAGGCACGCGGAGCCAGCTGTCCGCGTCATACCATCCCCCAATTGAACTGGATCCTAGATTTTCGTATACGTTGGGACTTATAGGATTATACACTTATAATAGCATTCCGAATATACAAGAGGGTGAGGATACATTTTACTATGGAGATAATGATACCCCAATTAAAATTCCTACAGGTGCATATGACGTTAGTGATATTGAATCATATGTACAACGAATCATTAGCGAGAATGAGAATGAGAAATCAGTAGATCCAATTACTATCAAAGCAAATAAAAACACATTACGATGCGAAATCCATAGTAAATTTAAAATAAATTTTACAAAACCAAACAATATTGCACGAATTTTAGGATTTAGCCCAATGATAATCGAACCGAACAAAATTTACGAGTCGGATCTTCCAGTGCAGATTATTAGAGTAAGAACTGTTCGAGTAGAATGTAATTTAGTTACAAGCGCATTTTATGATGAAGTGCGTGCACATACACTCATTGAGTTTGCAATCCCGGTAGCTGCAGGATATCCGATCGATATAGAGCCAAAAAATGTTGTTTATCTACCTATAAATAGCAGTAGCACTATCACAAATATATCATTATCACTCATCGATCAGAACGGGCAGGAGGTTAACTTACGCGGTGAGGAGATTGTAATTCGGTTAGAACTGAAGAGAAGTACTTTGTAATATGGGCTTAGTCATCAATAATCGACGAAGGTATAAATACGAGCCAGCTACAACTAAGTCATCATTTAGTGAGAACTATCACACCAAGAGGTTGTCTACGGAGAATAGAAATTTTTTAATATCTTTAGGATTTAAATCGACTCAACAATGAGTAGTGTATTATCTGTAACTGAAGGGCTGTCCTTTGACCAGTCTATTACAAGTGAGCAGTATCATTCATACCTTCCTCGAATACAATCATTTAAAATAAACGATGAAATTCGAATTCCGATTCAGCATCAGGATATATACACTACCCCATGCGATAGTTATATTTACATTGAAGGATCCGTTGAAGAAGAAGCAGGGGTCGGTTTATGTGGTTTAACTCACAACGCTTACATGTTTCTCTTTCGAGAAATAAGATATGAGTTGAATGGTGTTGAGATTGATAGATGTCTAGAGCCAGGCATTACTACCGACTTGAAAGCTCATGCTTCATACAGCATATCGGAGAGCAATGGTTTACATTGTGCTGGATGGGTGCCCATTACGCGTAAACAAATGACAGTTTCAGGCAAAGTCTTCAGTGCGTACATTCCGCTAAGTTTCATTTTCGGTTTTGCCGAAGATTATAAAAAGATTATAATCAATTCTCGTCAGGAGATGGTGTTAATACGCTCACGCTCTGATGATAATTGTTACCGGAACGAAGATCCTGCTGGTACGAAAAAGTTAAAGTTTACTTTAACGAATGTTGAGTGGAGGGTGCGACACATTACCGTTGATGATAAATCACGTCTGCAATTATTACAATTATTGGAAAGTGACATACCCATAATTATTCCATTTCGTAAATGGGAGTTGCATGAACTGCCAGCGTTACGTGAGTCAACCAAAGACATTTGGTCAGTCATGACAAGTACTAATTTGGAGAGACCTCGCTTTGTATTTGTGGCATTCCAAAAAGGAGTTCAGGACGATATCCATCAAGACGCTTCTGATTACAGCCATGCACTCATAAAAAAACATAAAACTTTATTTAAACTCCTCACAATATCCGTACGATAATTTGAATCTAGAAATGGACAAAATGAAGTATGCTATAGCGTATAACATGTACACGCAATTTAGATCAGCTTACTATGGGACTTCCGCATCTGAGCCTCTTTTAGATTACGAAGGTTTTCATAAAAATCCAATTTTCATAATTGATTGTTCAAAGCAAGTGGAGAGCGTTAAATCCTCAACGGTAGATATTAAACTGGAGTTTGAGACTAGTAAAGCATTTAATAAATTATGCAAGGCATACTGTCTAATAATTCATGATGCCATCATAGAGTACTTACCCCTTACTAATGGGGTGAAGAAGATAGTATGATAAATCAACAGTTCCAGCCAAAAAATGCATGTGTGGATCGGCGAATTGGATGGATATAAAAGAGTTCCCGAACGATTTACACCTGGAGGGACGTCAAGATAAGGTTGTAGAAGAAAATGCTGTACATATAATATTTTGTATTGAAGTATATGATTTTCAATAAATTATTTTATAGCAATATTGTTGTTTTTTATCCTGTACTCCTACCATCCCAATCATGAACTCCATAAATTGATAACGTGCATAGCGGAACGTTGTATGTGTGTACCAGCAAGTCAACACGTCTAAATAACATCATTATAAGGAAGTGCCTGATGGTGGGCAAAAAATACATATGTAGTTTAAAATTATTTAATACATGACTTAAATATTAGGTAAATGAGGGTCTCGGAGGGTCAAATGAGGGTCTCGGAGGGTCAAATGAGGGTCTCGGAGGGTCAAATGAGGGTCTCGGAGGGTCAAATGAGGGTCTCGGAGGGTCAAATGAGGGTCTCGGAGGGTCAAATGAGGGTTTCGGAGGGTCAAATGAGGGTCAATATACAGGGTCTGTATACGGGGTCTGTTGTGATTATACAGGGTCTGTATACAGGGTCTGAACCACGAATTTATTATGTTTTATTTAATAGATTAAGCAGTAATAATTTAAAAGTAAACGGTAAGTATATTAAACCACTGTTGATGGTGACGTCATGACGGTTTAAACTTTGAAATTTATCCTTAATGGCGCGAAAATTTTAATTTGGTCGGTTCGCGCATGCTCTGTAGAATTTTAAAATTAGACCGAATAAATTTAGCGCGAAAACTTGATTTAAAACTTTAAAATTTATACCGCGAATAAATTTCAAGAGTTATTTTAACATAATCTACTTGTATTACTCTAAAATTCCGTAAGAAGTATAATTTTAACCTAAAAAGATGTCTGCTCAAGAAGATGACGTCGTTTAAAATATGACGGCCGGTCGGCATGCCGTTTTAGCGCGTGGGGTTGGTACGTCTGGGGTTGGTGGACCTGGGGTTGACGCGAAAATTTGAATTTTTTAAGGTTGGCGGGAAAAATTTGAATTTTATCGGTTCGGACGATCGGTGTTCGGTCATATTCGGGTAAGATGGTGCGCGCGAAATTCAAATCCGAATAAATCTGATGCGAAAATTTGAATTTGATTGGTTTGCGCTTGAAAGAAAAAATCGCAGTGCGTTCTCTCTCTAACAGCGACGTGTGAGTCATACACTCCAGGTTCCGGCGCGCTCGGTTTGAGTCGTCACGCATGCGCAGTATGGTGGCGTAGAATTTGGAGGGAAAATTTGAATTTTTTGGGGTTGGCGGAAAAATTTGAATTTTTTGGGGCTGGCGGGAAAATTTGAATTTTTTGGGAGTTGGACTAAATTCTGATGTATATCCGTATGATAATTTGAATGTAAACTTTAAGAAGAACAATTTTTCCATGCTCTATGAAATGTATGCACAGTTCCAGAAATCATATTATTATAAAAGTAGTGGGGTAGAACCGTCTCTCTCTCCACTTAATTATAAACAATTAGCTCCGTTGGTAGTCATAGACTGCAGTCATCAATCTGAAGCAACTAAGGCCGGAGCCGTTGATATTAGATTGGAATTTGAAACCAGTACAAACGTCCCTGCAAAGACAAGTGCATATTGTCTCACACTCTACGATCGTATAATCAACTACAATCCGTTAACGAGTGTTGTGAGAAATTTCTAAGCAATAATGTATATTGTGGATTTTCAAGGTTTCCAGTATAGGGATAGTGATTTTTTTATCAAAGAATTAGCTATTTGCAATGTGAGTACTGGTAGTAGTCTACATACACTTATTGAGCTCTCACATAAATTGGAATGGTACAAAACATCTGTGAGGGATCACATGCAATGGACCACCATGAACATACACGGCTTAGAGTGGAATCAAACGTCAGATTTTACCACTACAATACCACAAGAGGATATTTCGAGATATTTAAAAGACGCAGTTGGGAATGAAATTATCTTAGTTAAAGGTCTGAATAAGAAAACTATGCTTAAGAAATTTCTTTCTAATGTTATTATAGATATTGGTAAAATTGGATGTCCAAATTTTAAAAAATTAAGTACTTTAAATGTTAACTATCACTGCAAATGCCATTTATTGAACAGTGTTAAGCTAAATTGTGCTCTGCGAAATGTACATGTACTGTATAATTGGATTATTCAATAAAACAAAAATTATCAACTTTATATGTCTTTATTTGTTTCTTCCTTATACTAAGATAAAATAAATATTTAAAGTAATATATTTTCTAAAATATTACTGTATAATTTATTCAGGGTCTGTATGCATCTAAAATTTTAAATAACCACTCTTAATTTACATGCAATTATTTGCATAAACGATTATCATTTTAAATTCGCATAAAATTATTTTGACATCTGAACTGAGTTTGTCCTCTAAAATAATTATTTCTATAGTTTTTATTAATAATAATAATAATAATAATAATCAGTTTATTGTTCAAACAGTAACACAATTAAGACAATTCAATTAAGTATGTGTATTGTTAATATTTATTTCTGTTTCTGCGGACACAGCATTTACTTGCGGATGACGACCTCTGCTAAACTCGCGCTGAGGTTGCAAATAATTGTTCGCTGGCGTATTACCATTTCCGTAATTTTGGTTCTGTCTTTGATAGGGTTTTATACAGGGTCTGTATGCAGATCTGTATAATTTATTCGGGGTCTGTATGCATCTAAAATTTTAAATACCCACTCTTAATTTACGTGCAATTATTTGCATAAATGATTATCATTTTAAATTCGCATATTAAATTAATCGGCTGCCATCTATTGGTGAAGTGCCGAACTATTATTTCAGCGTGGTTCACAACCTCATTGGTGAAGTGCCGAACTATTATTTCAGCATGGTTCACAACCTCAGTATGTAGTTCGGTAATTGGTCGGTAGATGGCGCTCTCGGTACAATTTAATTTATTAAATAACGAATTTTATCGGTTTGGGTGCGCTCGGCGTTCGGTCATCATCGGGTAAGATGGTGCGCGCGAAATTCAAATCCGAATTAATCTGATTGATCGGTTTGCACATGCCACGCTCGAAAATAAAAATAGTAGTGCGTTCTCTCTCTAACAGCGACGTGTGAGTCATACACTCCAGGCTCCGACGTTCGGTCGCGCTCGGCAGATCGGCTGACTTGGGACTCGGTCGTCTTCGTGTGGAAAAGTGGAGGGGATAGCTTCCTATGTAAATTGGCGGCGGGCGGCGGGTCGAGAAGTGCCCTTATATATCTACTTGCGTAATAATTTTTTAGTAAGTTCCTTATCCATGTTGAATGAATTACAATTTAATTTCAACTGTCCAATATCGGTATTAGAGTTGTATATATGTGTCAAATCCTTTACGATACCGACCGTTGTTTTTTGCACAGTCAAGGTCAACTACTAGGAAACCATAAGTATCAGTCCAACATTGGCGACAGATATCCTGAAATGTATCAAAAGTCATATCTGCGCCAACGTGATTATCAAAAATGTGTTTCAAATTCGTAACATCTTGACGGAAAGCTATAATGAGATTACAATTGTCCCTCAACAAATGCTTTGGAATTGCAGCGTAAGATTGACATAAATAAAAACAATCAACGTTCTTATGTCGTCCGAAGGAAAAATATTCCTTTATAACATTTTGCAGTGTACATTGAACATCATCGAAGATGACAACGGAATATTCTTTTACTGTACAAGGTGTAATCATATCATCTACATCGGAGCATTCATAATAAAAGAATTCAGGCATCGGTTTCATTAAAGAACGTAAATATTCATACTTCGATTGATTTAGCGATTTGGAGCAGAGGTAAACGTTTTGAAAACGTAATCCGTTGGGATGCGTCAGTAGTGTCAGCAAGATGTTTGTTTTTCCCGTTCCCGAAGCGCCAACGATGATTGCTCGCTTGCAGAAACCCCCAAAGAGGTCACTATGTCGTTGAAATGTTCTCAAATCACATTTTTCATCAAAATTTTGCACTGGCAATGCGAGTTTATGTGTAACAAACTTCATATCACTAAATCTGTAAGGTTTCGTTCTTACGATGCAAGTGGAATGATAATATGGAGGGTAAGGGTAATCTTTTATAAAAAAAATAGTAGAAAAGAATGTAAAACATTTATTGAAGCTTATTTGTTAACAGTTGCACTACATTCTCCAACACAGTACGTATGGCATTACAATCCCGTTCAACTGTGTGTATGAGATCATCTAGATCTCGCAGACAGCAGTTGAACGAAGCCGCGACCTCTGCATCTTTCAAATGTTTCAAATATAGCAGAAACGAGTTGTAACTGCGTATATTCGACTCCATTAATGCCACTACATGCCGGTATGAGGCTTCATTCCTTCCCAGGAAATCCGCTTTCATACCGGCTATGCATTGCTGCATATGTGGTCGATGCCATACGTCGGCGTTGAGTGTAGAGTCGTGCTGTAGCGCAGTAGAGGGAGGTGTGCACCGTCTAATGATTGTTGAGGTTTCCGATCCAGTTCCGACGGCGCTTGAAGTACTGGGTCGGACGTCGAAGGAAGGCTGCAAAAGCTTGTTCTCTAATATATTTAGAGTTTTTACCAGCCCAACTTCCGACGAACCCTCAACATGTGGGCTCACAACCATTGGTGGACTCGATCCGGCAACCGATACCGGTGTAGCCGGTGCAACCAATGTTGGCGCCTCATAATTCTGCGGTCCCTCTGCAACCGAGCCTTCGGAAGGAAGATTAGAAGCATTCTTAGCATTCTTTCGATAATGATGCTTTGCCTTTTTCGCCTGATGTGCGGTTGAGGAAAGCATCAATGGCTCATCCAGCTCCAGATCATCATCATCGACCTTCTTCATTGACAGCCTCAACTGTCTAAGCAGTTCACTGCGGCCAATTTTCATTGGGGAGGGTCTTTGCAATAATTCCTGATGCGGAACCATCACCTGCTCGGTCGGCTGCAATTGAGGTTGCAATAATTCCGGGTGATGCGGAACCATCACCTGCTCGGTCGGCTGCAGTTGAGGTGGAGACGTCTCATCGGATGATGATGGCATAGGTGCGGTTGGCTTCGCATTATAAAAGTCCACAGCCTCCTGGCTGTTCATCGTTAAGTGATGGGAAGTGATAAAAGGCATGGCTAAGGAAAAGCAAAAAAAAATTCTAAGAAGCTGATAATAATAGTAATAGTAGAACTTACCGTTGGTTGTTGCTTGTTGTTGTTTGTTGAGGAGGTGCTGGAAGTACTGAAGGCATTGATGATGCTCCTCAATTTATACCTACTCAGTGGTGAAAGGAAGTGGGTGGGAGACTGGTGGGGGGGTCATGTGGTTTGAGAGTGGTGGGGGGTCACGTGGTTTGGGATCGGTGGGGGGTCACGTGGTTTGGGAGGGGGGGGGGGGGGAGTCACATGGTTTGGGATCGGTGGGGGGTCACGTGGTTTGGGAGAGGGGGGAAGGTACAATCTCATTATCATTGGTCTTCTTCAACCCCAGCCTCAGGTGTCTAACAAGCCCACTTCGGACAATCCGCATTGTTGAGGAAGGTTCTGAAATTGACCTTAAAGGTGAAGCTGCGTGCATGCAAAAGTGGCCGGTTTGGCCGACTTCGAGTGACCTTGAAGGTGAAAAAAATAAAGGTCAAATTTTTCGAGTGACCTTGAACCCGAAAAAAATCGCTGCACTGCTCAAGGAGATACGTGCAGCACTGCTCGAGACGCTGCGCTGCGCCCGCCCGGACCGGACATTTATAAAACCGCAAGCGGTGCGTGCGCCCGGACCGCCGAAGGCCGTGCCGCGGGCGGTCCGGGCGCACGCACCGCTTGCGGTTGTTTTCTTCGCAAACTTTCGTTGTTCTGATAGCGATTTGGTAGCTTATCCCATATTTGCACCAATTCATAACAATAAACTCTACTTCTTATAAATGGTAATGGAATGTAGTAAAATCTTCTTTTGATAGAGGTATAAAAGATCCGTGACTTTCATACATTTCCAATACTTCCGCACTTTTATTCACCACATAGTTCACAATTCCAAGTTTGAGCAGATAACTTAAAATCCATTTCATTACTGACATCGTCACACGTTCCTCACGCGAAACCGTTTCTACCTTTAGTGACTTACTTAAATTCACCTTCACCATTTAATACTTCAGCAATCGCATTGAGGTTGGGGATTTCGGTAGAGGGGAGAGGAGGGAGAATCGTTAGTGTTAATGAAACACAATCTTGCTATCATATTATTTATTAAAAAATATTTTTCATTTAACAAAACACTTGTTCGTCATGTACTATGGCATCACAATCTATTTTCATTGAATACACATTATTGATTGCGCAAATGCAAACATCCTTTTCGTGAAATGAACACATTGGAACTTGTCTTTCTATTCTGCGGCTATTTGAATTATCCAACGTTTCCACCATGCTTTTATTTGAAACAAATTTCTGTATGTACTTGGATTTCTCTTCACCCCGCACGTAAATTTTTTCATACTTCTTTGATAGTTCACCGATTATGCTACCTATTTTACTTGCTGAAATATATCCTGCGGTCCAATTGATGCAATGATGAAATTCCGATAACCATTTCGCGGTTCGTTGATCCCTCGAAGATAGAATTTGTAATGGTGCGGGGGGTTTGAATATGAAGTGGCTCGTCTTCCAGTCGTAACTTACTGCTGCTAATTCCTTCGGTATGAACGTACCGCCCGTCCGAAAACCTTGAATGTCGATGATTACGTACTTCATGGTAACTTCCGCTAATGACTAAGTAATTTTATCATTGCGATTTCGTTATAAGCATGGGTTTACACCTTAAACCAGTTGCCTAACATACTTAAATAATGGAGAATACTGGAATGCGCGATTGTGCAGAATTAGACAATACGCCGCTGTGTCTTTCGGTACGTTTTCGCGTGTTGTAAATTCAATCCTTATTTCCACGCCGCTCTTATGCACAGCATCCTTTTGATGTGTGCAATCTATTCCTACTAACGCTATGTTCTCTTTAAACTGAGCAGGTTTAAACGCAGGTTCACTATCTACTGCACCATAATAACGTTCTTGAAAACGAGCATACATTTCATATAATATTGCGTAATGATTATTTTTATAATCGATATTTAAGTTATCGTATGGAAATCGTTCTCCATTTAAAAATACAGTTAAATTTGTTAAGTCTACATTATCAAATTTAGCCATATTCTTTTTCATTTGTCCTTTTCGATTGGTTTGGAAACCTATAATGATAAATCTGGGAGTCTCAGTTTGTGGAGCAGTTTTGACAGCCCACGAATGTTTCGTAGTTTCTAGAAGAGATGGATATTCATGCATTTCCCAGCTTCTAAAAGGTAATTGAATGTCGGTATTTTTAGTAGATATCTTATCGAATAGTATTTGCTCTCTTACCCCACATTGACGTGGGGAACTCGCCACACAATTTTTTCTATTGTTATGTGCACCTTCTCATCCTTATTCACGCTTGGTACAACCGTTTCAACAACGGCGTCGGTATCATCGTTACACCGAATTAATACCAGTTCCTGCCTAGCATTTAGTATGACCTTTCTATAATCTTCTGCAAACCCTAATAACGACCTTAATGGTACGCAAACGCTAAAATGTCCCATGCTATCCACAATGTCGCTTGTATGGTCATCATCAATATTCCAGCCTGCATTTCTCAACCTAACCATATCATTTGGAGTGTACGAAAAATATCCCTTCATTAAAGATGAAAGACCTACATATCGTACAGAATCTACTTGCACTCCATTTATATTATATCGTATATCGCTGAAGAGAAAAGCGATGGGGTTGCATATAAATTTTGTTGCTTTGGGAACTCCTTCAATGGTTCCATCAGTTTTTTTCGTTGCTGTTTTTACAACTCCATCTTCGTCTAACAAATTCATGCGTCCTTCTACATACAAATAACTTTCACCGGGCACTGTAAAATTATCAATTTCTGGTATGGTGATCCGTACTTCATCGCTGTTATTAAAACTTTGAGTTCCAAATGGCTGATGTGAATGATATTCATAACTTATTATGGAATTATCAATTCTACTTTTATCGGTAACACTTAAGATATCCATTGCTTAACGTACTATATATCCTAACTTCTGCAAAAATTTCTTATTCGCAACTGTTATTGTCTTCACAGTTCCACAACTACTGTCGCTTGTATTTGCTAACGCTTTCCATTTATATTTACTTCCCGATTTAGAATTTATAACTTGCAATATATTGGTACCATTTCTCCGCTTTCGTTGTCGTTGTACACCTATCATCATTTTACCCTTTCACTTCCTGTAGATGTATACGAATTGTTATTTCTTCTTTTTCACCAAACTTTACAACCTTTCCGTGCTGATCCAAAACCTTTACGACTATACTTGTGATATCTTCGATGAGTACTGGTAAATAAATCGGTGGTTGTGGACTTTCTATTATTTTAAATCCGGCTGGAACGTTTGGGAAAAAATGGTGTAACACGTGAACTTGTCGCCCGTTGTTGTATGAGCCGCTTACCAAATTACAATAGATCTGTAGTGCATTTACAGGGTTAATATTTACTCGATTTTCACTAATATGATTCACATTCTTTACAATTTTCCTCCTTGCAAATCCTAACAATTTACCGATCGATCGATCTTCATCAAAGTGGATATCTTCGGCACATTTAATGACAACTTTTTGAGTATTAGGATTTCCGCGAATGCGTATCTTTATTGATTTATTATTCAGTTCACTTGTGATTTGCTCTGCGAGATCATCTACATCATATGCTCCGGTAGGAATTTCAATTTTCTCTTTCTTATCACCATACTGCAATACATTATTATCTTCCGTCACATTAGCAATTGAATTATACGCGTCAAAATTTAACAATGCTAACTCATGCTCTACATCCTCCTTCAAATTTATTGGAGGATACACATTACAACCTAATTCCGAACTTGGACCGGTTAACGTGAACGTATAAGAATGTGCCACCATGTTTGCAATTCACCAACCACACATCTACTATAACATTAATAACTATGCATATCTACTTATCAAAAACTTTAAACATAAATGACCACAATTATATGAATTACTTTTCTGATATCGATTATAGTTATAATCAATTACTCTTCCACCTCCGGACAATAGATAACTTTGCACTTCTATGGGAGGTTGCAAATCGCCAAAACTATCGAAATATGAGATATGATCACCTTCCTTCACGTAACTCGTCCAATGAGTTCCTTTACCATCATCATCATCCAGATTAATGATTCCGCTTTCGGCATGGTGAATGCGTTTCGGTAACTTATCCTTCATAAAAACACCTCAAAATTCGGTATTTTCAGATCCTTAACATACTTCAGTAACTGAACGTTGGTTAGCGGTTGATGAGGAAGGGATTTAATCAGTTTTTTGAATGTGATGATAAATACAGTCCGCATCCGGCTTTGTACGGTTTCAAATAATAACCACTTCCCGTCATTTTTTGTGCTTCTAACGCGCGATTATGCCTCTTAGCTTCCTCCATCTGTTCACGAGCGGCTTTCGCTTCATTAACAGTTTTTGCTATTGCTGCAGCTCCGCCTCCTAATGAACCTAACCCTCCCAAAGCTGCGAACAATGGTATTAAGGGGAGAAACCCTCCAGTTTTTGGAATTGGAATTATCCTACTTCTCGGGGGAGTAATTTTTTTCTTCCTTAGTTTTGAATATGCGATGTTTACATTTGCTAATAAACTTCTGTTCTTACCACCGCGGGAGATAGCTTTTCTAGCTGCCTTCATAGCTTGCGTAAAACTTAGCGCACCTCCTCTCATTTTCATCTTTTTCAACCCTTTCTTTCTTTTCGAATTTCCCAATCCCAACTTTGTTTTTCCTTTCATTATTGCGGCAATAGTTGAGGCTGCTAGCTTTTCTCAAAATCCTGCGTTTCCACTTTTTATACGTTCAACTGCTTTTTCATACAATTGGTGGTCAGCTTTGTGTCTATGGCTTAAATCGTCACTTTGGGAATATGAAATATCGTGTTGCAAGCTTGCAAGCTTCGCCTAACCTATTCACACCGGTGTGACCTTTCGCTAATCTTTGCTGAAGTTTCGTTCCTGGTCCGCAAAAATTATATCCGGGTATGTGCAGTTCGAATGGAAGCTTATTTATTAACTTATTGATCAATCCTCGACCTGCTCTTTTTGCTTTCCCGTGATGACTAGTCGGTTTTGCTACCGCAATCATCATTTAATACTACAAATTTCTCACGAAAGGTTTACGTAGACTGTCACGTTCCCCACAATCGTAGCTATATAAATGATAAAATCTATCCCCACATTTTTTCACTCGACACGCTTCCCACAAATGTTCTGTTACGTTTTTAAATAAAACACCTTTTACGTTATCGCAAAAATTTATTATAACTAATTTATTAATACGTACATTAACACTACATTACATTACATGTACTACAATCATTATTATTGTGATATGAACTTTTAATGTAGGAACATTTGACGTATTTCGCAATCCAGTTTTATCTTGTCTGATCCCAGGGTGATAAATTCTTTCATAGTGCAAAACTGTTCGGAGACTTCACCATTCATTGCTGTCAACACATTGGTCAGTATATCACCTTCCATACAAGCGGCTCTTCCCAAAATCTGATTATAATAACTGCCCATGTTCAGAGCTTTTAAGTATGTTAAACGAGTATGAATTATTTCCTTATATTGCCACATTTCCTTGAGTCCTTCACATGATAAATACAACCATTCTTCACCGCGACAAATTTTCAACACTTTGGTATAGTTTTCAAACCATTCACAGTTTATTCTAAAACCCATATTTTGCATTGCCGGACACACTTCCTGGGTTTGCATGTTCGTTAAATGTTGGGTAATTACATGTTCCTGCTTCACAAATTCGTTCCACTGATCCGCGGTAAATGTTACATTTTGTCTTGCCTTCCCAAATATACGCACTGCTGGATCTAAACCAGATTCCATTTTCAAGCCTACAGCTAAAAATTTGCTGTTACTCTTGTTCAAAGAGTACACATGATGACATATTAATGGTTTTTGCATTCCTTGATTTTGATCATTAAAGTCATATACGGTCAGTTCTTGCATCATGTTCTGCAGCACAGATCCATCAGTAGAATGTGTGGGTTGCACATTCACACCATTAACGGGTTTCGATAATTGTGTTGCAGCCATGCTAAGATCTAATGGGTTTAGTGTTGTGCACTCACTATTAAACAATGGTAATAACTTCGTAGATTGCACATGTGGAGCACGTTTTCTCCTTATTTTCTTTGGGGCATCACATACTCCACCACCCGGTCCTACATTTTGTGTTGGTGTTGTTGACACTAAAATAATTATTTCAATTGATATTACGTTTCTTCAAACTTACAAACCTCACTTCTTCAATGCGGTTTGGTTGGGCGCGCCCAACCAAACCCAACTCATCCCAACCCAAATGAGGGTCTCGGAGGGTCAAATGAGGGTCTCGGAGGGTCAAATGAGGGTCTCGGAGGGTCAAATGAGGGTCTCGGAGGGTCAAATGAGGGTCTCGGAGGGTCAAATGAGGGTCTCGGAGGGTCAAATGAGGGTCTCGGAGGGTCAAATGAGGGTCAAATGAGGGTCTCGGAGGGTCAAATAAGGGTCTCGTAGGGTCAAATGAGGGTCTCGGAGGGTCAAATGAGGGTATCGGAGGGTCAAATGAGGGTCTCGGAGGGTCAAATGAGGGTCTCGGAGGGTCAAATGAGGGTCTCGGAGGGTCAAATGAGGGTCTCGGAGGGTGAAATGAGGGTCAAATGAGGGTCTCGGAGGGTCAAATAAGGGTCTCGGAGGGTCAAATGAGGGTCTCGGAGGGTCAAATGAGGGTATCAGAGGGTCAAATGAGGGTCTCGGAGGGTCAAATGAGGGTCTCGGAGGGTCAAATGAGGGTCTCGGAGGGTCAAATGAGGGTCTCGGAGGGTCAAATGAGGGTCTCGGAGGGTCAAATGAGGGTCTCGGAGGGTCAAATGGGGGTCTCGGAGGGTCAAATGAGGGTCTCGGAGGGTCAAATGAGGGTCTCGGAGGGTCAAATGAGGGTCTCGGAGGGTCAAATGAGGATGAGTTGGGTTTGGTTGGGCGCGCCCAACCAAACCCAACTCATCCCAACCCAAATGAGGGTCTCGGAGGGTCAAATGAGGGTCTCGGAGGGTCAAATGAGGGTCTCGGAGGGTCAAATGAGGGTCTCGGAGGGTCAAATGAGGGTCTCGGAGGGTCAAATGAGGGTCTCCGAGGGTCAAATGAGGGTCTCGGAGGGTCAAATGAGGGTCTCGGAGGGTCAAATGAGGGTCTCGGTGGGTCAAATGAGGGTCTCGGAGGGTAAAATGAGGGTCTCGGAGGGTCAAATGAGGGTCTCGGAGGGTCAAATGAGGGTCTCGGTGGGTCAAATGAGGGTCTCGCAGGGTAAAATGAGGGTCTCGGAGGGTCAAATGAGGGTCAAATGAGGGTCAAATGAGGGTCAAATGAGGGTCTCGGAGGGTCAAATGAGGGTCAATATACAGGGTCTGTATACAGGGTCTGTTGTGATTATACAGGGTCTGTATACATGGTCTGTATAATTTATACAGGGTCTGTATACAGATCTGTATAATGGAGGCGCTAAGAGGGTAAATGGAGGCGCTAAGAGGATAAATGGAGGCGCTAAGAGGATACATGGAGGCGCTAAGATGATAAATGGAGGCGCTAAGAGGATAAATGGAGGCGCTAAACGGATAAATGGAGGCGCTAAGAGGATAAATGGAGGCGCTAAGAGGATAAATGGAGGCGCTAAGATGGTAAGCGGAGGCGCTAAGAGGATAAATGGAGGCGCTAAGAGGATAAATGGAGGCGCTAAACGGATAAATGGAGGCGCTAAGATGATAAATGGAGGCGCTAAGAGGATAAATGGAGGCGCTAAGATGATAAATGGAGGCGCTAAGAGGTTAATTAGGAAAATGAGGAAAAACGAGGAAATGAGGAAAATTACGATGACTCCTCTTTTTAATTTTAGACGACCTTATCTAATCAGGAGGAGATCGAATTGGAGGAGGTGAATGACTGGTCAAGGTTAATGAGGAGGTTTTATGACTTGGTAACAATTGATGGTGGGATTTGTGTATAAAAGGTAGTGTGGGAAATGTTTTGCATATAGTGTAAAAGCGGCAGAGAAACAGTGAAATAGTGACGCATTGAAGAAGTGAGGTTTGTAAGTTTGAAGAAACGTAATATCAATTGAAATAATTATTTTAGTGTCAACAACACCAACACAAAATGTAGGACCGGGTGGTGGAGTATGTGATGCCCCAAAGAAAATAAGGAGAAAACGTGCTCCACATGTGCAATCTACGAAGTTATTACCATTGTTTAATAGTGAGTGCACAACACTAAACCCATTAGATCTTAGCATGGCTGCAACACAATTATCGAAACCCGTTAATGGTGTGAATGTGCAACCCACACATTCTACTGATGGATCTGTGCTGCAGAACATGATGCAAGAACTGACCGTATATGACTTTAATGATCAAAATCAAGGAATGCAAAAACCATTAATATGTCATCATGTGTACTCTTTGAACAAGAGTAACAGCAAATTTTTAGCTGTAGGCTTGAAAATGGAATCTGGTTTAGATCCAGCAGTGCGTATATTTGGGAAGGCAAGACAAAATGTAACATTTACCGCGGATCAGTGGAACGAATTTGTGAAGCAGGAACATGTAATTACCCAACATTTAACGAACATGCAAACCCAGGAAGTGTGTCCGGCAATGCAAAATATGGGTTTTAGAATAAACTGTGAATGGTTTGAAAACTATACCAAAGTGTTGAAAATTTGTCGCGGTGAAGAATGGTTGTATTTATCATGTGAAGGACTCAAGGAAATGTGGCAATATAAGGAAATAATTCATACTCGTTTAACATACTTAAAAGCTCTGAACATGGGCAGTTATTATAATCAGATTTTGGGAAGAGCCGCTTGTATGGAAGGTGATATACTGACCAATGTGTTGACAGCAATGAATGGTGAAGTCTCCGAACAGTTTTGCACTATGAAAGAATTTATCACCCTGGGATCAGACAAGATAAAACTGGATTGCGAAATACGTCAAATGTTCCTACATTAAAAGTTCATATCACAATAATAATGATTGTAGTACATGTAATGTAATGTAGTGTTAATGTATGTATTAATAAATTAGTTATAATAAATTTTTGCGATAACGTAAAAGGTGTTTTATTTAAAAACGTAACAGAACATTTGTGGGAAGCGTGTCGAGTGAAAAAATGTGGGGATAGATTTTATCATTTATATAGCTACGATTGTGGGGAACGTGACAGTCTACGTAAACCTTTCGTGAGAAATTTGTAGTATTAAATGATGATTGCGGTAGCAAAACCGACTAGTCATCACGGGAAAGCAAAAAGAGCAGGTCGAGGATTGATCAATAAGTTAATAAATAAGCTTCCATTCGAACTGCACATACCCGGATATAATTTTTGCGGACCAGGAACGAAACTTCAGCAAAGATTAGCGAAAGGTCACACCGGTGTGAATAGGTTAGGCGAAGCTTGCAAGCTTGCAACACGATATTTCATATTCCCAAAGTGACGATTTAAGCCATAGACACAAAGCTGACCACCAATTGTATGAAAAAGCAGTTGAACGTATAAAAAGTGGAAACGCAGGATTTTGAGAAAAGCTAGCAGCCTCAACTATTGCCGCAATAATGAAAGGAAAAACAAAGTTGGGATTGGGAAATTCGAAAAGAAAGAAAGGGTTGAAAAAGATGAAAATGAGAGGAGGTGCGCTAAGTTTTACGCAAGCTATGAAGGCAGCTAGAAAAGCTATCTCCCGCGGTGGTAAGAACAGAAGTTTATTAGCAAATGTAAACATCGCATATTCAAAACTAAGGAAGAAAAAAATTACTCCCCCGAGAAGTAGGATAATTCCAATTCCAAAAACTGGAGGGTTTCTCCCCTTAATACCATTGTTCGCAGCTTTGGGAGGGTTAGGTTCATTAGGAGGCGGAGCTGCAGCAATAGCAAAAACTGTTAATGAAGCGAAAGCCGCTCGTGAACAGATGGAGGAAGCTAAGAGGCATAATCGCGCGTTAGAAGCACAAAAAATGACGGGAAGTGGTTATTATTTGAAACCGTACAAAGCCGGATGCGGACTGTATTTATCATCACATTCAAAAAACTGATTAAATCCCTTCCTCATCAACCGCTAACCAACGTTCAGTTACTGAAGTATGTTAAGGATCTGAAAATACCGAATTTTGAGGTGTTTTTATGAAGGATAAGTTACCGAAACGCATTCACCATGCCGAAAGCGGAATCATTAATCTGGATGATGATGATGGTAAAGGAACTCATTGGACGAGTTACGTGAAGGAAGGTGATCATATCTCATATTTCGATAGTTTTGGCGATTTGCAACCTCCCATAGAAGTGCAAAGTTATCTATTGTCCGGAGGTGGAAGAGTAATTGATTATAACTATAATCGATATCAGAAAAGTAATTCATATAATTGTGGTCATTTATGTTTAAAGTTTTTGATAAGTAGATATGCATAGTTATTAATGTTATAGTAGATGTGTGGTTGGTGAATTGCAAACATGGTGGCACATTCTTATACGTTCACGTTAACCGGTCCAAGTTCGGAATTAGGTTGTAATGTGTATCCTCCAATAAATTTGAAGGAGGATGTAGAGCATGAGTTAGCATTGTTAAATTTTGACGCGTATAATTCAATTGCTAATGTGACGGAAGATAATAATGTATTGCAGTATGGTGATAAGAAAGAGAAAATTGAAATTCCTACCGGAGCATATGATGTAGATGATCTCGCAGAGCAAATCACAAGTGAACTGAATAATAAATCAATAAAGATACGCATTCGCGGAAATCCTAATACTCAAAAAGTTGTCATTAAATGTGCCGAAGATATCCACTTTGATGAAGATCGATCGATCGGTAAATTGTTAGGATTTGCAAGGAGGAAAATTGTAAAGAATGTGAATCATATTAGTGAAAATCGAGTAAATATTAACCCTGTAAATGCACTACAGATCTATTGTAATTTGGTAAGCGGCTCATACAACAACGGGCGACAAGTTCACGTGTTACACCATTTTTTCCCAAACGTTCCAGCCGGATTTAAAATAATAGAAAGTCCACAACCACCGATTTATTTACCAGTACTCATCGAAGATATCACAAGTATAGTCGTAAAGGTTTTGGATCAGCACGGAAAGGTTGTAAAGTTTGGTGAAAAAGAAGAAATAACAATTCGTATACATCTACAGGAAGTGAAAGGGTAAAATGATGATAGGTGTACAACGACAACGAAAGCGGAGAAATGGTACCAATATATTGCAAGTTATAAATTCTAAATCGGGAAGTAAATATAAATGGAAAGCGTTAGCAAATACAAGCGACAGTAGTTGTGGAACTGTGAAGACAATAACAGTTGCGAATAAGAAATTTTTGCAGAAGTTAGGATATATAGTACGTTAAGCAATGGATATCTTAAGTGTTACCGATAAAAGTAGAATTGATAATTCCATAATAAGTTATGAATATCATTCACATCAGCCATTTGGAACTCAAAGTTTTAATAACAGCGATGAAGTACGGATCACCATACCAGAAATTGATAATTTTACAGTGCCCGGTGAAAGTTATTTGTATGTAGAAGGACGCATGAATTTGTTAGACGAAGATGGAGTTGTAAAAACAGCAACGAAAAAAACTGATGGAACCATTGAAGGAGTTCCCAAAGCAACAAAATTTATATGCAACCCCATCGCTTTTCTCTTCAGCGATATACGATATAATATAAATGGAGTGCAAGTAGATTCTGTACGATATGTAGGTCTTTCATCTTTAATGAAGGGATATTTTTCGTACACTCCAAATGATATGGTTAGGTTGAGAAATGCAGGCTGGAATATTGATGATGACCATACAAGCGACATTGTGGATAGCATGGGACATTTTAGCGTTTGCGTACCATTAAGGTCGTTATTAGGGTTTGCAGAAGATTATAGAAAGGTCATACTAAATGCTAGGCAGGAACTGGTATTAATTCGGTGTAACGATGATACCGACGCCGTTGTTGAAACGGTTGTACCAAGCGTGAATAAGGATGAGAAGGTGCACATAACAATAGAAAAAATTGTGTGGCGAGTTCCCCACGTCAATGTGGGGTAAGAGAGCAAATACTATTCGATAAGATATCTACTAAAAATACCGACATTCAATTACCTTTTAGAAGCTGGGAAATGCATGAATATCCATCTCTTCTAGAAACTACGAAACATTCGTGGGCTGTCAAAACTGCTCCACAAACTGAGACTCCCAGATTTATCATTATAGGTTTCCAAACCAATCGAAAAGGACAAATGAAAAAGAATATGGCTAAATTTGATAATGTAGACTTAACAAATTTAACTGTATTTTTAAATGGAGAACGATTTCCATACGATAACTTAAATATCGATTATAAAAATAATCATTACGCAATATTATATGAAATGTATGCTCGTTTTCAAGAACGTTATTATGGTGCAGTAGATAGTGAACCTGCTTTTAAACCTGCTCAGTTTAAAGAGAACATAGCGTTAGTAGGAATAGATTGCACACATCAAAAGGATGCTGTGCATAAGAGCGGCGTGGAAATAAGGATTGAATTTACAACACGCGAAAACGTACCGAAAGACACAGCGGCGTATTGTCTAATTCTGCACAATCGCGCATTCCAGTATTCTCCATTATTTAAGTATGTTAGGCAACTGGTTTAAGGTGTAAACCCATGCTTATAACGAAATCGCAATGATAAAATTACTTAGTCATTAGCGGAAGTTGTTACCATGAAGTACGTAATCATCGACATTCAAGGTTTTCGGACGGGCGGTACGTTCATACCGAAGGAATTAGCAGCAGTAAGTTACGACTGGAAGACGAGCCACTTCATATTCAAACCCCCCGCACCATTACAAATTCTATCTTCGAGGGATCAACGAACCGCGAAATGGTTATCGGAATTTCATCATTGCATCAATTGGACCGCAGGATATATTTCAACAAGTAAAATAGGTAGCATAATCGGTGAACTATCAAAGAAGTATGAAAAAATTTACGTGCGGGGTGAAGAGAAATCCAAGTACATACAGAAATTTGTTTCAAATAAAAGCATGGTGGAAACGTTGGATAATTCAAATAGCCGCAGAATAGAAAGACAAGTTCCAATGTGTTCATTTCACGAAAAGGATGTTTGCATTTGCGCAATCAATAATGTGTATTCAATGAAAATAGATTGTGATGCCATAGTACATGACGAACAAGTGTTTTGTTAAATGAAAAATATTTTTTAATAAATAATATGATAGCAAGATTGTGTTTCATTAACACTAACGATTCTCCCTCCTCTCCCCTCTACCGAAATCCCCAACCTCAATGCGATTGCTGAAGTATTAAATGGTGAAGGTGAATTGAAGTAAGTCACTAAAGGTAGAAACTGTTTCGCGTGAGGAACGTGTGACGATGTCAGTAATGAAATGGATTTTAAGTTATCTGCTCAAACTTGGAATTGTGAACTATGTGGTGAATAAAAGTGCGGAAGTATTGGAAATGTATGAAAGTCACGGATCTTTTATACCTCTATCAAAAGGGGGGGGGTCGCGGAGGGTCAAATGAGGGTCGCGGAGGGTCAAATGAGGGTCTCGGAGGGTCAAATGAGCTGGCCCCGGACCCTATGTGGCACGGCCGTGAATCAAGTAGCGGCCCGGCGGTGCTCTGCCACAAGGGGTTGTTTCTTCTCTCACCGCACCCTTTGCCAGTAGGGTATAAATGGCAAACCCATGGAAATACAACCAAAAAGTATAGCCTCGGATGGGATCGGCGGCCAAACAGTGCCCCGACCAGCTCGTGCGGAACAGTCGACCGGACGAGTTAGCTTAGACTCACTATTACCAGGCTCTGCTAGCCAGAGCGAGGAGGAGCGACAGGTTTTCGGCGCCAGCAGCCGACTGAGCAGGTCGCCACCACAGGCAGCAAAAGGCGTTGTTGACTCCCCTATGCCAAAGACCATGATGAACACCAGCGCGGTGACGATAAGCGACCAAGATGACGTAGAAGAGACAGCGTCAGAGTCAAGCCAGGAGGGCATGAAATGGGAAGTGACGGACCTAAACAGCACCATCGTCGCCGGGGAGAAAACGGAGAAGAGTTCCTGGACTGTCCCGGGCCTGGAGGGCATAACGCCACCAACTACAGAGGACCGGAAGAGGAACGAGGACAAGCAGAAAGACAGGACCCCCAAGAGGGAAACGAAGGAAAGGAAAAAGATGGGTAGCACCGAGGACGCAAGGTTGAGCGGAGAGGAGCACCCAGAAGACGAAGACGTGTTGAAAGAACATCGACAACATGCAGAAAAACTGAATGGCGCTATAAAAAGGGTACTAGACTTGATAAAGACATTAAAAGCCAATGAGGAACAAAATACAAAGAGAGAAATGAAGAAGGCAATACACAAACTAGAAAGAGAGGCCGGAATCCTGAAAAGATCAGACACACAAGAATGGCTTGAACAACAAACAAAAGTTAAAAAGACACGCACAAGACAGAAAGAGACAAGGGAAATAGAAACCCAAACCGAAACTGAGGAAGAACAAAAAGAGAGGGAAGAAAGACAGTTGAAAGAAAGAATACTGAACATAAGAACGTACCAGGAGTGGAAAGCCCTAGAGCCAGAGGAGTGGAAGGAAGATTTCTTCTACTACACACGGACAATAGAGGGCAACCCCATTTACCAACAGGAAACGGACACAAAAGTTGTGCTAGTCGAGACGGAGGATGAAAGTATGAGTAAAAGCATCCAGAACCAGTTCAAAAGAACATACCCCATACTGGAAACTCTAACCCAGAAATACGAAGAGATTGAGATGGTGACTAGAACGAAGGCAAGAGACATAGAACAAGAAAAGAGACAGAGAATTATCAAGATAAAGGTAGGGGAAACAGAGGAAGAACTATGGGAAAATCTAGAAAAAGTAGCTGACGAAACCGCCCATGAAAACGAAATAGCGCTGCACCACCTGCGCGTAATGACACTCAGCAAGCTAAGCAAGATGGTAGAAGCAATCTTCAAACGAAGGGCAACTAAAGTGTATATCTACACAACCAAAGAAAAGATAGAAGAGGAGAAAAGACAAACCAATGGAAGAAAAGAAAGGCTGACATATGCACTGGTTGTAGAGAATAAGGACAAACAATACGAGGAAATTGTAAAAGAAATAAAGGAGCAAATGAGAGGAAAGCGGGAAATAGAACAAATAGAAGGTATACGCAAAACAAGAGACGGAAAAGTCCTCATAACAATGCAAAAAAATAGAGAGGCAGTGCAAGAAATTAAAAAAACACTGGGACAGAACACTCAGCAAAAAGTGAGGGAAATTACAGGGTCGGACGAACGTAAGACCATAATAGTGAGAGGGATGGCGGTCACAACGGACCGCCAAGAGTTAGAGTCAGCTATAAAAAAAATAACGAAAGAGGAAACTATCCAGTACGAGGCAAGTGACTTCCGCCCCTACGCAGGAAGTATGCTGGCAACTACCATAAAGTTGGACAAAAAAATGCGGATAAAATACTCAAAGTAAGACGAATAAGAGTAGGTATTGCAAGATGCATGGTAGAGGAGAAAATCAAAGTAAATAAGTGTCACAAATGCTGGTCACCATCACACACGATAAAAGATTGCAGGAACGAGGATAAGTCAGGGAAATGCTACAGATGTGGGGAAGAAGGACACCTGACAAGAACCTGCAAAAACGAGCAATTCTGCCCCGACTGCAAAGAAGCAGGGCACAGCGGGGGAACGGCGAAGTGCCCAAGATACCAAAAAGACCTCAGGAGGATGAAAAAAGAACACCGTACAGCCAGCGAGTGCGAAGGTATCACTTCCAACCGAAATGCAGAACAAGAACCAGAAGTACAAACGATAGACACGGCGGAGGACCGAGACAAAACGAAACAAAAATGCTAGACTGACCGCAAAAAAACCGAAAACCCCACCAACGCAGAAACATGGCACAGCAGAAGAACAGCAGTGAATGGAAAATCCTCCAAACCAATATGAATAGGTGCTATGCCACTGCTCAACAAGACACTGGCAACGCAAAAAATTGATCTAGCTATCACCACGGAGCCTCATAAGAAAAGCATCGACAAAAACAAATGGTTCTACAGCTCGGAAGAAGACGTCATTATCAGAATTCTAGCAACCGAAAGACCGACACACACTGAGAAGGGACAGAACTACGTCTACGTTGAATGGAAAGGAGCCATAATTCTGGGATGCTACTGCTCGCCCAATAGGGACATCTAACACCTCCAGGCCACACTACACCAACTAACGTCAATCATACAGAAATATAAGAACAAAAAAATCATAGTCGCAGGCGACTTTAAAGCGAAATCCCCAGTATGGGGAGAAAACACAGAGAATGAGAGATGAGCCACAATGGCAGACTTCATCAATGCAAATCAATTGACCCTGTTAAACACCCCCGGAACACCCACATGGCAGCGAAACCAGCAATCATCCATATCTGGCCCTCGCAAACAACAAATTCAGAGATATAGAATTCCACTGGAATGTTCTGATGGAGGAAAACCTTAGCGATCATAAAGATATAGTCATCACAATAACCTTAGTGAGCGAACAAAGCGAATGGCTGGAGAAGAGATGGATGATCTCTACAGAAAAGCTTCATAGGGCTCCGCACATTATCAATGTAAACCTGCGGAACATCAGTAGACTTACACCCCAAAAGCTGGACAATGTTACCAAGGATATATGCGACAAGGTGTTTGGAAAGAAAAGGCATACAACAGTCAAAAAGATGAACATATATTGGTGGAATGAGGAAGTTGCTGAAAAACGACGAGACTGCAATAGGAAGAGAAGGCAATGTACGAGACAGCACGCACAACAGCTGGCGGAGGAGAATGACAGCAACAGAATATACCGGTAAAGCAGAAGAGCGCTCAGTAACGCCATTAAACAGGCAAAAAAGGATGCCTGGAAGAAGCTCCTAAACGATCTCAACAAAAACGTGTGGGGAGATGCATACAAAATAACGTGCAAAAGACTAAAAACGCATCCGACAGTGAAGCTAACCAACCAGCAAGCTGCTACGACCATTGCCGAGCTATTCCCAACGGCTCCAGAAATCACCTGGGAAAGAATAGACAGCAAGAAATTAAGGGACGAACACAAGACCGTAACCAAAGAGGAAATTGACACAGCGGCAAACGACTTGAAGTCGGGAAAAGCGGCAGGTCCGGATGGAGTACCGGCAGATATAGTGAAACTCATGCTGAAGGCCAAACCCGAACTCTTCAGACGCCTATTCGATGACCTGCTTAAGGGAGGAATCTACCCTACCCAGTGGAACACCGCCAAGCTCGTACTGGTAGAAAAGCCAAAAAGAGACGCAGAGGAAACTACTTACAGACCTATTTGCCTGGTGAGCACCTGGGCGAAGGCGTACGAAATGGTTATAAGAAACCGCCTAGTCGAAGAGCTGGAAGACGGGAGACTCTCACCCCACCAGTACGGCTTCAGAAAGGGCAGATCGACCACCGACGCAATAGAAGAAGTCCTACGACATAACAACGACTGTGACAAGTACAACAGAGGGAAGAGAAGGTACTGCCTGCTGGTGACTATAGATGTTAAGAACGCGTTTAATTCTGTGCGATGGGAAAAGATCGTCGGGACACTACAAAACAAACAGATATCGCAATACCTGATACACGGAACTATCTGAAGCAAAGGTCAGTGACGTACAGTGGCAGAACCTACGAGATGAGAAGGGGAGTACCTCAGGGATCGGTGATGGGGGCAACCCTGTGGAACGCCGCCTACGATGACCTCCTCAACCTCCCTGTTACGGACAATGTGCACCTAATTGCCTACGCCGACGACCTGGCCGTGGTAGTGCAAGGGTGGAACGAGAGAGAGCTGAGGGAAGATACCGAGGAAGCGCTCGCAGATATAGAGGAGTGGTTCCGGGAGATGGAGCTCCAGATAGCGTACCACAAGACGGAGGCGACAGTTATTAAAGGAAGGAGGACAGTCCATAAGGTGGAGTTCAATTTTGGAGATCAGCAGATAACCTCACAAGAAACGCTGAAATACCTGGGCGTCATCCTGGACCGCAACACGAGGTTTACGGCGCACGTTGTGCACGCCGTAGACAAGGCAGAGAAGAGTGTTAACGCTCTGAAAAGGATTATGCCGAGGATTGCAGGACCGACAAGCAACAAAAGACGCATCATAGCAACGGCAGCAGAAAGCATCTTGCTTTATGCCTGCACAACGTGGGCGGGGGCGCTGCGATTCAGGAAATACACCGACATCCTAAAAAGATCACAAAGACGAATGAATATCCTTGTAACGAGCGCGTTCAGAACAACATCGACGGAGGCCCTGTCGGTAATTTCAGCAACAATCCCTATTGACCTCAAAATACTTGAGAGAGTGAAGCTGCGGAAAAACCCGAAAAAAGCAAAGAAGGAAGCCAGAGAGGAGACATTAAGGGCCTGGCAGGACCGGTGGAATGGCGAAAACACGAAGGGCCAGTGGACGAAGACACTGATCCCAGACTTACTGCCATGGTACACCAGGAAGCATGGTGAAACGAATTTCTGGCTGACGCAGGCCCTTAGCGGCCATGGAGAATTTGGCACATTCCTCCATAAAATCAAAAAGAGACAGGAAAGCGACTGCAGGGCGTGCGGAATGGTCGACGACCCTAACCATGCCATATTTGTATGTAGGGCGACGGAGGAGGAGAGAATGAGGTACTTCCAGGAAATAGGCGGAGAGGTGACTGCGACTTCGCTAGTGGCAACGATGCTCGGGAGTGAGGAGCGGTGGCGACTGACGAAGGAGTGGATAGGGAAAGTGATCGGGAGAAGAGCTGTTGAGTAGTGGGTGGTGAGAGTGATGTGTGTGGTGTAGTAAACGTTAAGTGTGTGTTGAAAGTAGTGATTAGAAGAAGAAACAACAGCAATGACTTCCGGCGCAGATGATGACAAAACCCGCAAGGGCAGTTCCGCCTGGGCCCTCTCAGAAGAAGAGGAAAATGGGGGAGGAGTTTTAGTGGGTATGAGTGCCAAGAGGCGAACTGAGTCCCACACTCCCGGCTGAAGTGTTTTCCGTTAAACACCTTTAGAGCGCCAACAGTAAGCCGGGGTGCGTAAAAGACATTTCTCCTTCCCCAGCGCAAAAACAAAAAAAAAAAAGGGTCAAATGAGGGTCTCGGGGGGTCAAATGAGGGTCTCGGAGGGTCAAATGAGGGTCTCGGAGGGTCAAATGGGGGTCTCGGAGGGTCAAATGAGGGTCTCGGAGGGTCAAATGAGGGTCTCGGAGGGTCAAATGAGGGTCTCGGAGGGTCAAATGAGGGTCTCGGAGGGTCAAATGAGGGTCTCGGAGGGTCAAATGAGGGTCTCGGAGGGTCAAATGAGGGTCTCGGAGGGTCAAATGAGGGTAAAATGAGGGTCTCGGAGGGTCAAATAAGGGTCTCGTAGGGTCAAATGAGGGTCTCGGAGGGTCAAATGAGGGTATCGGAGGGTCAAATGAGGGTCTCGGAGGGTCAAATGAGGGTCTCGGAGGGTCAAATGAGGGTCTCGGAGGGTCAAATGAGGGTCTCGGAGGGTGAAATGAGGGTCAAATGAGGGTCTCGGAGGGTCAAATAAGGGTCTCGGAGGGTCAAATGAGGGTCTCGGAGGGTCAAATGAGGGTATCGGAGGGTCAAATGAGGGTCTCGGAGGGTCAAATGAGGGTCTCGGAGGGTCAAATGAGGGTCTCGGAGGGTCAAATGAGGGTCTCGGAGGGTCAAATGAGGGTCTCGGAGGGTCAAATGAGGGTCTCGGAGGGTCAAATGGGGGTCTCGGAGGGTCAAATGAGGGTCTCGGAGGGTCAAATGAGGGTCTCGGAGGGTCAAATGAGGGTCTCGGAGGGTCAAATGAGGGTCTCGGAGGGTCAAATGAGGGTCTCGGAGGGTCAAATGAGGGTCTCGGAGGGTCAAATGAGGGTCTCGGAGGGTCAAATGAGGGTCTCGGAGGGTCAAATGAGGGTCTCGGAGGGTCAAATGAGGGTCTCGGAGGGTCAAATGAGGGTCAAATGAGGGTCTCGGAGGGTCAAATAAGGGTCTCGGAGGGTCAAATGAGAGTCTCGGAGGGTCAAATGAGGGTATCGGAGGGTCAAATGAGGGTCTCGGAGGGTCAAATGAGGGTCTCGGAGGGTCAAATGAGGGTCTCGGAGGGTCAAATGGGGGTCAAATGAGGGTCAAATGAGGGTCTCGGAGGGTCAAATGAGGGTCTCGGAGGGTCAAATGAGGGTCAAATGAGGGTCAATATACAGGGTCTGTATACAGGGTCTGTTGTGATTATACAGGGTCTGTATACATGGTCTGTATAATTTATACAGGGTCTGTATACAGATCTGTATAATGGAGGCGCTAAGAGGATAAATGGAGGCGCTAAGAGGATAAATGGAGGCGCTAAGAGGATAAATGGAGGCGCTAAGATGATAAATGGAGGCGCTAAGAGGATAAATGGAGGCGCTAAACGGATAAATGGAGGCGCTAAGAGGATAAATGGAGGCGCTAAGAGGATAAATGGAGGCGCTAAGATGGTAAATGGAGGCGCTAAGAGGATAAATGGAGGCGCTAAGAGGATAAATGGAGGCGCTAAACGGATAAATGGAGGCGCTAAGATGATAAATGGAGGCGCTTAGAGGATAAATGGAGGTGCTAAGAGGATAAATGGAGGCGCTAAGAGGATAAATGGAGGCGCTAAGATGATAAATGGAGGCGCTAAGAGGATAAATGGAGGCGCTAAGATGATAAATGGAGGCGCTAAGAGGATAAATGGAGGCGCTAAGATGATAAATGGAGGCGCTAAGAGGATAAATGGAGGCGCTAAGATGATAAATGGAGGCGCTAAGATGATAAATGGAGGCGCTAAGAGGATAAATGGAGGCGCTAAGATGATAAATGGAGGCGCTAAGATGATAAACGGAGGCGCTAAGATGATAAATGGAGGCGCTAAGAGGATAAATGGAGGCGCTAAGAGGTTATATTGAGGCGCTATGGAGGCGCTAAGAGGATAAATGGAGGCGCTAAGATGATAAATGGAGGCGCCAAGAGGATAAATGGAGGCGCTAAGATGATAAATTGAGGCGCTAAACTGTCGCCATCTATCGGAGTTACCGCTAGCAAATTGTATTAAAGCATTAATTGTAATAAAAATGGCAACCGGAATCGTTTATTCAATTTTTTATGGTCCAATGACGTCACAAGTTTTTGGATTTATTTTGTATAGAACAAACACAGATATTTTTAAATTTACGCGAGAACTAGGATTTTCGCTCGCAACTCACTCGCTGCGGCCAAGAGGCTAGATGAGTCATACTTCTTATAATGGTTGTAAATAATACTAATAAAAATATGACATTAATAAGTATAATAAGTGCCGACATTACATAAAGGTGAACAAAAAGTTTAGAGACCAGAGGCGCTGGAACTGATAACAACCGCTAGCTGAAAACTTTTCTAGTTTTGGCACAAAATTTTTTAATTGAATGTCTCTATCATTCGTATTTAATATTTTTGCTGGTAATAAATTGTTAATTGCTTTTGTTAAAATTCCTGCAGTAAAAACGCCTTCGGAAATTTCTTCCGGTAAAACAACGTAATCTGAGTCAAATTCCACGTTGAAATATGATATTGTCTCACATCTAGGTGGAATGAGAGTAAAACATTCTTTTCCTGATTCAAGCGGTATGTAATTTTTCTTTCCCTTGTACCAAAATGAGAACATTAATTTTTTCATAATCTATTACCGAAACATACTTCATAATGGTAGCCTGCTCCAATAACTCCATGAAAATCTTTTGTTACATCGTTCATAATAAAAAAATTGTGGTCTAATTTGCAATCACCCAACGTGAAACAAATATTTGCTGACCCTTGCGCTACTGTTGAGAACCTGATATACCCTTAATTTCTATTCGCTTTGTTGTGTCAACATATTCTAATTTATTTACACATGATGCGAAGAGAGCACTAATTGAAGCACCTGTGTCGATTAATAATTTCAATATATTATTTGAATATTTTACTGATAAATAGTTTGAACCGCCAAAATTTAGAATAATGCCCTTTTTCGGATAAGATTTTGCACGAAGCTTATTAATTGCAGACAAAATGCTAGTGAGATTCATCAAATTTGTGCCTGATTTACATAAGAAACAATGTTAAATTTCAAATTAGGTGCTATACGGGACATTCTGTCATAAGATTACGTATAAATTGGCGAACACTGTTTTTTCCTCGTTGTGGTTAGTCTTATCTTTGAGCGAGATAATCAAGTCTACGCATTTTGCCGTAAGAGCGTGTGCATCGATGATTACGTCATATTGGAATATTCTAGAACAAAACAGATATTGTTACGAAGTAAATTAAAACGAGTTTATCATTATGTTCGAATAGAGTTATAAAAGAACAAAGCCAATGACCCGAATTGCTCAATACTTTGCATAAAAATCAAGTGAACAACCTCGACGTTTGGTAACCTAATTAATGGGAGTGACGTGAAAACCGGAAGTTAGTTTTGAAATTGTAATAATAACGCCTTTTTGACCGCTTTTCTTTACGTTCGTATATACAACCCCAATAGCAAACCCTGTGGTGTTTTTATTTTTCGATCCGGCAACCCATTTAGAAGATAGACGAATGAGTCATACTTTTCAAAAGTGATAGATCTAAGGCCTTTTCGGAAAATTCAACAACGCCATTTTGTTCGTATTTGTCAAAGCCGACAGGAGGTTTCTGTGGCGGGGGTGTTTTTTCAATTATTTTTTCGATCCGCCCCTTACTTTTCGAGATATAGGGGTTTTATCTCAAAGGTGCATCGAGGGGAATTCTAAGCTCAAAATTGGGAGGCTCTAACGAGGGGCCGGCGGGAGAATTTTAATTTTTTGGGGTTGGCGGGAAAATTTGAATCTGATCGCTTCGGGCGCGCTCGTTTCGACTCGTCACGCATGCGCAGTATGGTGGCGTAGAATTTTGCGGGAACATTTGAATTTTTTGGGGTTGGCGGGAAAATTTGAATATTTTTGGTGTTGGCGGGAAAATTTGAAGTTTTTGGGGTTGGCGGGAAAATTTGAATTTTGGAGCCCTAGGTGGAGGGGCGAGGGGGCCATAGCGGGGCGGAGCCCTAGCTGGAGGGGCGAAGGGGGCCCATTCTGAACTTGAGAGCCTCTGGAGTTAGGCGCGTGGCCCCTTGTTTGAGTACCACTGGAGTTAGGGGTCATTCAAGGTCAGCCAAACCGACTCCACACCTACTTTGAGGGTATGAGGGTCCAAATGGTGTCATTCGTACTCTTCCGAAGCTTGAGGAGTCGATGTCCATTGGTTTTTGTCTTGGTTGTCTCTTCTCGGCAAGTTGTCCAGGTGATTTGTTAAATTTAAAGGATGGTGGTTTTTGTCTGGGAAAGTTTTGTTTTTGGAAAGGATATTGTAGTTGTGGAAATTGATTAGGTTGATTTCTTTGATAGGATTGGTAAGGTGGACTTCGATATTGCAATTGTGGATGTGGGTATTGTTGTCGTTGGAATTGTTGATTTGGAAATTGTGGTGATGGAAACTGTTTTGGTGGAAATTGTTGTGGACAAAATTGTTGATTAGGAAATTGTGGATATGGTGGTTTGTAAGAAGGTTGCGCTAAATTATTTGTTGATGGTGATCTCATGTGATCCGGTGTGATTTGATGTGGGGTCTTGATTTGCTGTTGTGGAGCGGCTGATTTTCCACACCGATACTGCCAGTTCTGGTATTCTAATACTTCTGACATCGCTTGTTCCATGGTTTCGGGATCCTTGAGATACATAAGTTCCCCAAGATTTCCATACTGTATGAGTCCTCGTTTGTAAGTTTGTAACGATGAAGTCATGTACAAACTAGTCTTCAATGGTATCATGTCAGCTTCTGTCACTGTCTGCATTTTTGTCAATAAGAGGTTTAGGATGGATTTAATCCTTTGCCCAAAGAAGTATGGATTCTCATGTTTCCTTGGGCCTTCGACTGTCAAGTCATTTAATAAACAATCCTCAGATCTTTGATCTAAGAATGGCAATTCCAATAGGGATTTAATATTGTGCCATGTGTGTAGTTTTCTTGAGGCGATAAGTGCTTGCGCCTCGCCTGTTATTCTAGATTTGGCTATCTTAGGGTCGATCTTACAAGTGTATGTATAAGTAGTGGAATAGCTATTCCCAGTATAAATAGTGCTATTCCGCCTCCCATTGGCTAAAATATCTGTGTTGTCATAGTAATAACAACTTATACTGGTATTTATACCAATATTTAGTTATACCATGGTATAACGTGCTTTGTAAGATCGGCCCTAAATCAGATAAGCATTTATGGGGTTGGCATTGTTGTGTACATCAGCATAAGTTCTCAGTAGGTCTATATGCATCACACGCATCTATATATAACGACAACGTATTGGCATCGCCGTTGAAGTTTGGTATTGTCGAAATCTCCGCATGGGTAATTGATGCTCGAGTATAGGGGTGCTGATACACTTGTGCTGGTTGCTGCTGCTGTTGCTGCGCTTGTTGTTGTTGATCAGGCATGTTATTTAATTGGATGGCGTTAAGGGCGGCGGCAAGTGTGTCAAGGTTCATAAATGGTAAATGAAAAATGTACTCACAGTATTATTGGTACAATGAAGTCCATTCATCACTCTGCTGGGTTTTGGGTTGGGGTTCGTGTGTTCCTTGTTCTTCTTTTGCTTCTGCGTTGGTTTCCTCCTTAATTGTAACTCTGGTGGGCGTCTCGACGAGATGCTGATCGTTTCGACGTCGTCCCTCACACAGGTTGCACCTTCTGGAAATTTTGATCCGTCCGGCCGTTTTCTTAACTTCTATAACGATGTCGGGCACTTCAACGAAAGTTTTATCGTTACGGCGTTTTCTCCCGGTCACTCGTCGCACTGGTTGGATAGTTTGATCCGCACAGCCCTGCACACTTTTACACTGCACTGTTTCGTTGCTGGTTCTTCGACCCGAAGAATAAATGTTAACCCACAAATTTGGAAAATTTGATCCTCTTTTGCGGTGGTCAAAAATCCTCACTCGACTGCGCCAGTTAAATTCCCGTTGTTGTAGAATTTAAAAAAGATGTTTTTATTTTACTCTTTACAACTACAATACAATATAAAATAGTACAGATTGAATACTACACGTGCATCTAGGTCCAGGTCTCGCGTGTAATAATGCCCGCGGCTTATTTATATAATTCCTAATCTAATGTCTTGTCAGAAGATTCCTTATGCTAGACGTCCGATCTGAGCATATAACTTATGTATGTATAAAACAAAGTTCTCTAAATAACGCCTATGGCATTTCTTCTGTTTACTGGAACAATTCATCGACAAGACATCGGGACGATCACGTACCTCAAAACATTATGGAAAGCCGTTATGTTGCTGACTATGACCGCTTCTTGAAGTATGGTTACTGATAAGGCAGGATAAGTGGGGTTATGTATAAATTTTGTTGCCAGAAGCGGCAATACATACGTTGGCATCTTGCGTTTGTAATTTAGACCAGCGTTTCGTACAGAAAGCGAGCGCAGCACAGCCTAGCGCTTACCGAAGCGTACGGCAACTTGAGCTTATGATAACCGCTGCCAATGAACCTACAATCACCGTAATAAGTGTTTTTCTACTTTGCATTCACAATGCACACATTGTAGCACTATTTTCGGTGTTACCATTAACACCGTTTTTGTAACTTTTTTCTAAGATTGGTCCACGATTGGTCACATTGATATCAAATGCCAACTGTCAAACGTACAACACAACCACCCACTTCCTCTTTTTAATCGCTTGCAACCGCATAAACTGCGAAATATCAATATTCTATGCATATTTAAACATGCGCTATAGCACGGCTGGTATAGTATGGCCAAAGGGTTGGAACTTTCTTAGTTTTGCTGTGTTCATCAAAATACGCCAGCATGAATCTTTCGGTGATGTTTTGCGACTCTGATAAGTGATCGTCGCCATTCTTTTCAACTAAACATCAAATCTCCTTTTCAGATATAATTCAAGGACCACATTTACTGTTACCACCCAAGATACTGGGTAGGTTGTCACGTTCATTTTTTTGGTATGGCCTCTTAGCGCCTCCATTTATCATCTTAGCGCCTCCATTTATCTGTTTAGCGCCTCCATTTATCCTCTTAGCGCCTCCATTTATCCTCTTAGCGCCTCCGCTTACCATCTTAGCGCCTCCATTTATCCTCTTAGCGCCTCCATTTATCCTCTTAGCGCCTCCATTTATCCGTTTAGCGCCTCTATTTATCCTCTTAGCGCCTCCATTTATCATCTTAGCGCCTCCATTTATCCTCTTAGCGCCTCCATTTATCCTCTTAGCGCCTCCATTTACCCTCTTAGCGCCTCCATTATACAGATCTGTATACAGACCCTGTATAAATTATACAGACCATGTATACAGACCCTGTATAATCACAACAGACCCTGTATATTGACCCTCATTTGACCCTCCGAGACCCTCATTTGACCCTCATTTGACCCTCCGAGACCCTCATTTTACCCTCCGAGACCCTCATTTGACCCTCCGAGACCCTCATTTGACCCTCCGAGACCCTCATTTGACCCTCCGAGACCCTCATTTGACCCTCCGAGACCCTCATTTGACCCTCCGAGACCCTCATTTGACCCTCCGAGACCCTCATTTGACCCTCCGAGGCCCTCATTTGACCCTCCGAGACCCTCATTTGACCTCCGAGACCCTCATTTGACCCTCCGAGACCCTCATTTGGGTTGGGATTAGTTGGGTTTGGTTGGGCGCGCCCAACCAAACCCAACTCATCCCATTCCAAAAGGGAAGGGGTCGCGGAGGGTCAAATGAGGGTCGCGGAGGGTCAAATGAGGGTCTCGGAGGGTCAAATGAGCTGGCCCCGGACCCCATGTGGCACGGCCGTGAATCAAGTAGCGGCCCGGCGGTGCTCTGCCACAAGGGGTTGTTTCTTCTCTCACCGCACCCTTTGCCAGTAGGGTATAAATGGCAAACCCATGAAAATACAACCAAAAAGTATAGCCTCGGATGGGATCGGCGGCCAAACAGTGCCCCGACCAGCTCGTGCGGAACAGTCGACCGGACGAGTTAGCTTAGACTCACTATTACCAGGCTCTGCTAGCCAGAGCGAGGAGGAGCGACAGGTTTTCGGCGCCAGCAGCCGACTGAGCAGGTCGCCACCACAGGCAGCAAAAGGCGTTGTTGACTCCCCTATGCCAAAGACCATGATGAACACCAGCGCGGTGACGATAAGCGACCAAGATGACGTAGAAGAGACAGCGTCAGAGTCAAGCCAGGAGGGCATGAAATGGGAAGTGACGGACCTAAACAGCACCATCGTCGCCGGGGAGAAAACGGAGAAGAGTTCCTGGACTGTCCCGGGCCTGGAGGGCATAACGCCACCAACTACAGAGGACCGGAAGAGGAACGAGGACAAGCAGAAAGACAGGACCCCCAAGAGGGAAACGAAGGAAAGGAAAAAGATGGGTAGCACCGAGGACGCAAGGTTGAGCGGAGAGGAGCACCCAGAAGACGAAGACGTGTTGAAAGAACATCGACAACATGCAGAAAAACTGAATGGCGCTATAAAAAGGGTACTAGACTTGATAAAGACATTAAAAGCCAATAAGGAACAAAATACAAAGACAAATGAAGAACGCAATACACAAACTAGAAAGAGAGGCCGGAATCCTGAAAAGATCAGACACACAAGAATGGCTTGAACAACAAACAAAAGTTAAAAAGACACGCACAAGACAGAAAGAGACAAGGGAAATAGAAACCCAAACCGAAACTGAGGAAGAACAAAAAGAGAGGGAAGAAAGACAGTTGAAATAAAGAATACTGAACATAAGAACGTACCAGGAGTGGAAAGCCCTAGAGCCAGAGGAGTGGAAGGAAGATTTCTTCTACTACACACGGACAATAGAGGGCAACCCCATTTACCAACAGGAAACGGACACAAAAGTTGTGCTAGTCGAGACGGATGATGAAAGTATGAGTAAAAGCATCCAGAACCAGTTCAAAAGAACATACCCCATACTGGAAACTCTAACCCAGAAATACGAAGAGATTGAGATGGTGACTAGAACGAAGGCAAGAGACATAGAACAAGAAAAGAGACAGAGAATTATCAAGATAAAGGTAGGGGAAACAGAGGAAGAACTATGGGAAAATCTAGAAAAAGTAGCTGACGAAACCGCCCAAGAAAACGAAATAGCGCTGCACCACCTGCGCGTAATGACACTCAGCAAGCTAAGCAAGATGGTAGAAGCAATCTTCAAACGAAGGGCAACTAAAGTGTATATCTACACAACCAAAGAAAAGATAGAAGAGGAGAAAAGACAAACCAATGGAAGAAAAGAAAGGCTGACATATGCACTGGTTGTAGAGAATAAGGACAAACAATACGAGGAAATTGTAAAAGAAATAAAGGAGCAAATGAGAGGAAAGCGGGAAATAGAACAAATAGAAGGTATACGCAAAACAAGAGACGGAAAAGTCCTCATAACAATGCAAAAAAATAGAGAGGCAGTGCAAGAAATTAAAAAAACACTGGGACAGAACACTCAGCAAAAAGTGAGGGAAATTACAGGGTCGGACGAACGTAAGACCATAATAGTGAGAGGGATGGCGGTCACAACGGACCGCCAAGAGTTAGAGTCAGCTATAAAAAAAATAACGAAAGAGGAAACTATCCAGTACGAGGCAAGTGACTTCCGCCCCTACGCAGGAAGTATGCTGGCAACTACCATAAAGTTGGACAAAAAAATGCGGATAAAATACTCAAAGTAAGACGAATAAGAGTAGGTATTGCAAGATGCATGGTAGAGGAGAAAATCAAAGTAAATAAGTGTCACAAATGCTGGTCACCATCACACACGATAAAAGATTGCAGGAACGAGGATAAGTCAGGGAAATGCTACAGATGTGGGGAAGAAGGACACCTGACAAGAACCTGCAAAAACGAGCAATTCTGCCCCGACTGCAAAGAAGCAGGGCACAGCGGGGGAACGGCGAAGTGCCCAAGATACCAAAAAGACCTCAGGAGGATGAAAAAAGAACACCGTACAGCCAGCGAGTGCGAAGGTATCACTTCCAACCGAAATGCAGAAAAAGAACCAGAAGTACAAACGATAGACACGGCGGAGGACCGAGACAAAACGAAACAAAAATGCTAGACAGACCGCAAAAAACCCGAAAACCCCACCAACGCAGAAACATGGCGCAGCAGAAGAACAGCAGTGAATGGAAAATCCTCCAAACCAATATGAATAGGTGCTATGCCACTGCTCAACAAGACACTGGCAACGCAAAAAATTGATCTAGCTATCATCACGGAGCCTCATAAGAAAAGCATCGACAAAAACAAATGGTTCTACAGCTCGGAAGAAGACGTCATTATCAGAATTCTAGCAACCGAAAGACCGACACACACTGAGAAGGGACAGAACTACGTCTACGTTGAATGGAAAGGAGCCATAATTCTGGGATGCTACTGCTCGCCCAATAGGGACATCTAACACCTCCAGGCCACACTACACCAACTAACGTCAATCATACAGAAATATAAGAACAAAAAAATCATAGTCGCAGGCGACTTTAACGCGAAATCCCCAGTATGGGGAGAAAACACAGAGAATGAGAGAGGAGCCACAATGGCAGACTTCATCAATGCAAATCAATTGACCCTGTTAAACACCCCCGGAACACCCACATGGCAGCGAAACCAGCAATCATCCATATTGGACCTGGCCCTCGCAAACAACAAATTCAGAGATATAGAATTCCACTGGAATGTTCTGATGGAGGAAAACCTTAGCGATCATAAAGATATAGTCATCACAATAACCTTAGTGAGCGAACAAAGCGAATGGCTGGAGAAGAGATGGATGATCTCTACAGAAAAGCTTCATAGGGCTCCGCACATTATCAATGTAAACCTGCGGAACATCAGTAGACTTACACCCCAAAAGCTGGACAATGTTACCAAGGATATATGCGACAAGGTGTTTGGAAAGAAAAGGCATACAACAGTCAAAAAGATGAACATATATTGGTGGAATGAGGAAGTTGCTGAAAAACGACGAGACTGCAATAGGAAGAGAAGGCAATGTACGAGACAGCACGCACAACAGCTGGCGGAGGAGAATGACAGCAACAGAATATACCGGTAAAGCAGAAGAGCGCTCAGTAACGCCATTAAACAGGCAAAAAAGGATGCCTGGAAGAAGCTCCTAAACGATCTCAACAAAAACGTGTGGGGAGATGCATACAAAATAACGTGCAAAAGACTAAAAACGCATCCGACAGTGAAGCTAACCAACCAGCAAGCTGCTACGACCATTGCCGAGCTATTCCCAACGGCTCCAGAAATCACCTGGGAAAGAATAGACAGCAAGAAATTAAGGGACGAACACAAGACCGTAACCAAAGAGGAAATTGACACAGCGGCAAACGACTTGAAGTCGGGAAAAGCGGCAGGTCCGGATGGAGTACCGGCAGATATAGTGAAACTCATGCTGAAGGCCAAACCCGAACTCTTCAGACGCCTATTCGATGACCTGATTAAGGGAGGAATCTACCCTACCCAGTGGAACACCGCCAAGCTCGTACTGGTAGAAAAGCCAAAAAGAGACGCAGAGGAAACTACTTACAGACCTATTTGCCTGGTGAGCACCTGGGCGAAGGCGTACGAAATGGTTATAAGAAACCGCCTAGTCGAAGAGCTGGAAGACGGGAGACTCTCACCCCACCAGTACGGCTTCAGAAAGGGAAGATCGACCACCGACGCAATAGAAGAAGTCCTACGACATAACAACGACTGTGACAAGTACAACAGAGGGAAGAGAAGGTACTGCCTGCTGGTGACTATAGATGTTAAGAACGCGTTTAACTCTGTGCGATGGGAAAAGATCGTTGGGGCACTACAAAACAAACAGATATCGCAATACCTGATACACGGAACTATCTGAAGCAAAGGTCAGTGACGTACAGTGGCAGAACCTACGAGATGAGAAGGGGAGTACCTCAGGGATCGGTGATGGGGGCAACCCTGTGGAACGCCGCCTACGATGACCTCCTCAACCTCCCTGTTACGGACAATGTGCACCTAATTGCCTACGCCGACGACCTGGCCGTGGTAGTGCAAGGGTGGAACGAGAGAGAGCTGAGGGAAGATACCGAGGAAGCGCTCGCAGATATAGAGGAGTGGTTCCGGGAGATGAAGCTCCAGATAGCGTACCACAAGACGGAGGCGACAGTTATTAAAGGAAGGAGGACAGTTCATAAGGTTGAGTTCAATTTTGGAGATCAGCAGATAACCTCACAAGAAACGCTGAAATACCTGGGCGTCATCCTGGACCGCAACACGAGGTTTACGGCGCACGTTGTGCACGCCGTAGACAAGGCAGAGAAGAGTGTTAACGCTCTGAAAAGGATTATGCCGAGGATTGCAGGACCGACAAGCAACAAAAGACGCATCATAGCAACGGCAGCAGAAAGCATCTTGCTTTATGCCTGCACAACGTGGGCGGGGGCGCTGCGATTCAGGAAATACACCGACATCCTAAAAAGATCACAAAGACGAATGAATATCCTTGTAACGAGCGCGTTCAGAACAACATCGACGGAGGCCCTGTCGGTAATTTCAGCAACAATCCCTATTGACCTCAAAATACTTGAGAGAGTGAAGCTGCGGAAAAACCCGAAAAAAGCAAAGAAGGAAGCCAGAGAGGAGACATTAAGGGCCTGGCAGGACCGGTGGAATGGCGAAAACACGAAGGGCCAGTGGACGAAGACACTGATCCCAGACTTACTGCCATGGTACACCAGGAAGCATGGTGAAACGAATTTCTGGCTGACGCAGGCCCTTAGCGGCCATGGAGAATTTGGCACATTCCTCCATAAAATCAAAAAGAGACAGGAAAGCGACTGCAGGGCGTGCGGAATGGTCGACGACCCTAACCATGCCATATTTGTATGTAGGGCGACGGAGGAGGAGAGAATGAGGTACTTCCAGGAAATAGGCGGAGAGGTGACTGCGACTTCGCTAGTGGCAACGATGCTCGGGAGTGAGGAGCGGTGGCGACTGACGAAGGAGTGGATAGGGAAAGTGATCGGGAGAAGAGCTGTTGAGTAGTGGGTGGTGAGAGTGATGTGTGTGGTGTAGTTAACGTTAAGTGTGTGTTGAAAGTAGTGATTAGAAGAAGAAACAACAGCAATGACTTCCGGCGCAGATGATGACAAAACCCGCAAGGGCAGTTCCGCCTGGGCCCTCTCAGAAGAAGAGGAAAATGGGGGAGGAGTTTTAGTGGGTATGAGTGCCAAGAGGCGAACTGAGTCCCACACTCCCGGCTGACGTGTTTTCCGTTAAACACCTTTAGAGCGCCAACAGTAAGCCGGGGTGCGTAAAAGACATTTCTCCTTCCCCAGCGCAAAAACAAAAAAAAAAAGGGTCAAATGAGGGTCTCGGAGGGTCAAATGAGGGTCTCGGAGGGTCAAATGAGGGTCTCGGAGGGTCAAATGGGGGTCTCGGAGGGTCAAATGAGGGTCTCGGAGGGTCAAATGAGGGTCTCGGAGGGTCAAATGAGGGTCTCGGAGGGTCAAATGAGGGTCTCGGAGGGTCAAATGAGGGTCTCGGAGGGTCAAATGAGGGTCTCGGAGGGTCAAATGAGGGTCTCGGAGGGTCAAATGAGGGTCTCGGAGGGTCAAATGAGGGTCAAATGAGGGTATCGGAGGGTCAAATAAGGGTCTCGGAGGGTCAAATGAGGGTCTCGGAGGGTCAAATGAGGGTATCGGAGGGTCAAATGAGGGGTCTCGGAGGGTCAAATGAGGGTCTCGGAGGGTCAAATGAGGGTCTCGGAGGGTGAAATGAGGGTCTCGGAGGGTCAAATGAGGGTCTCGGAGGGTCAAATGGGGGTCAAATGAGGGTCAAATGAGGGTCTCGGAGGGTCAAATGAGGGTCGCGGAGGGTCAAATGAGGGTCAAATGAGGGTCAAATGAGGGTCAATATACAGGGTCTGTATACAGGGTCTGTTGTGATTATACAGGGTCTGTATACATGGTCTGTATAATTTATACAGGGTCTGTATACAGATCTGTATAATGGAGGCGCTAAGAGGATAAATGGAGGCGCTAAGAGGATAAATGGAGGCGCTAAGAGGATAAATGGAGGCGCTAAGATGATAAATGGAGGCGCTAAGAGGATAAATGGAGGCGCTAAACGGATAAATGCAGGCGCTAAGATGATAAATGGAGGCGCTAAGATGATAAATGGAGGCGCTAAGAGGATAAATGGAGGCGCTAAACGGATAAATGCAGGCGCTAAGATGATAAATGGAGGCGCTTAGAGGATAAATGGAGGTGCTAAGAGGATAAATGGAGGCGCTAAGAGGATAAATGGAGGCGCTAAGATGATAAATGGAGGCGCTAAGAGGATAAATGGAGGCGCTAAGATGATAAATGGAGGCGCTAAGAGGATAAATGGAAGCGCTAAGATGATAAATGGAGGCGCTAAGAGGATAAATGGAGGCGCTAAGATGATAAATGGAGGCGCTAAGAGGATAAATGGAGGCGCTAAGATGATAAATGGAGGCGCTAAGAGGATAAATGGAGGCGCTAAGATGATAAATGGAGGCGCTAAGATGATAAACGGAGGCGCTAAGAGGTTATATTGAGGCGCTATGGAGGCGCTAAGAGGATAAATGGAGGCGCTAAGATGATAAATGGAGGCGCTAAGAGGATAAATGGAGGCGCTAAGATGATAAATGGAGGCGCTAAGAGGATAAATGGAAGCGCTAAGATGATAAATGGAGGCGCTAAGAGGAGAAATGGAGGCGCTAAGATGATAAATGGAGGCGCTAAGAGGATAAATGGAGGCGCTAAGATGATAAATGGAGGCGCTAAGAGGATAAATGGAGGCGCTAAGATGATAAATGGAGGCGCTAAGATGATAAACGGAGGCGCTAAGATGATAAATGGAGGCGCTAAGAGAATAAATGGAGGCGCTAAGAGGTTATATTGAGGCGCTATGGAGGCGCTAAGAGGATAAATGGAGGCGCTAAGATGATAAATGGAGGCGCTAAGAGGATAAATGGAGGCGCTAAGATGATAAATGGACGAGCTAAGATGATAAATGGAGGCGCTAAGATGATAAACGGAGGCGCTAAGATGATAAATGGAGGCGCTAAGAGGATAAATGGAGGCGCTAAGAGGTTATATTGAGGCGCTATGGAGGCGCTAAGAGGATAAATTGAGGCGCTAAACTGTCGCCATCTATCGGAGTTATCGCTAGCAAATTGTATTAAAGCATTAATTGTAATAAAAATGGCAACCGGAATCGTTTATTCAATTTTTTATGGTCCAATGACGTCACAAGTTTTTGGATTTATTTTGTATAGAAAAAACACAGATATTTTTAAATTTACGCGAGAACTAGGATTTTCGCTCGCAACTCACTCGCTGCGGTCAAGAGGCTAGATGAGTCATACTTCTTATAATGGTTGTAAATAATACTAATAAAAATATGACATTAATAAGTATAATAAGTGCCGACATTACATAAAGGTGAACAAAAAGTTTAGAGACCAGAGGCGCTGGAACTGATAACAACCGCTAGCTGAAAACTTTTCTAGTTTTGGCACAAAATTTTTTAATTGAATGTCTCTATCATTCGTATTTAATATTTTTGCTGGTAATAAATTGTTAATTGCTTTTGTTAAAATTCCTGCAGTAAAAACGCCTTCGGAAATTTCTTCCGGTAAAACAACGTAATCTGAGTCAAATTCCACATTGAAATATGATATTGTCTCACATCTAGGTGGAATGAGAGTAAAACATTCTTTTCCTGATTCAAGCGGTATGTAATTTTTCTTTCCCTTGTACCAAAATGAGAACATTAATTTTTTCATAATCTATTACCGAAACATACTTCATAATGGTAGCCTGCTCCAATAACTCCATGAAAATCTTTTGTTACATCGTTCATAATAAAAAAATTGTGGTCTAATTTGCAATCACCCAACGTGAAACAAATATTTGCTGACCCTTGCGCTACTGTTGAGAACCTGATATACCCTCTATTTCTATTCGCTTTGTTGTGTCAACATATTCTAATTTATTTACACATGATGCGAAGAGAGCACTAATTGAAGCACCTGTGTCGATTAATAATTTCAATATATTATTTGAATATTTTACTGATAAATAGTTTGAACCGCCAAAATTTAGAATAATGCCCTTTTTCGGATAAGATTTTGCACGAAGCTTATTAATTGCAGATAAAATGCTAGTGAGATTCATCAAATTTGTGCCTGATTTACATAAGAAACAATGTTAAATTTCAAATTAGGTGCTATACGGGACATTCTGTCATAAGATTACGTATAAATTGGCGAACACTGTTTTTTCCTCGTTGTGGTTAGTCTTATCTTTGAGCGAGATAATCAAGTCTGTACGCATTTTGCCGTAAGAGCGTGTGCATCGATGATTACGTCATATTGGAATATTCTAGAACAAAACAGATATTGTTACGAAGTAAATTAAAACGAGTTTATCATTATGTTCGAATAGAGTTATAAAAGAACAAAGCCAATGACCCGAATTGCTCAATACTTGCAATTCCCAAGTACGGGTTCCAGACGCCGCGTTTGCATAAAAATCAAGTGAACAACCTCGACGTTTGGTAACCTAATTAATGGGAGTGACGTATAACCGGAAGTTATTTTTGAAATCGTAATAATAACGCCTTTTTGACCGCTTTTCTTTACGTTCGTATATACAACCCCAATAGCAAACCCTGTGGTGTTTTTATTTTTCGATCCGGCAACCCATTTAGAAGATAGAGGAATGAGTCATACTTTTCAAAAGTGATAGATCTAAGGCCTTTTCGGAAAATTCAACAACACCATTTTGTTCGTATTTGGCAAAGCCGACAAGGGGGTTTCTGTGGCGGGGGTTTTTTCAATTATTTTTTCGATCCGTCCTTTCTTTTCGAGATATAAGGATTTGTCGCTAAAACCGGAAGTTATTTTTGAAATCATAATAATAACGCCTTTTTGACCGTTTTTCTTTACGTTCGTATATACAACCCCAATAGCAGACCCTGTGGTGTTTTTATTTTTTCGATCCGGCAACCCATTTAGAAGATAGAGGAATGAGTCATACTTTTCAAAAGTGATAGATCTAAGGCCTTTTCGGAAAATTCAACAACGCCATTTTGTTCGTATTTGTCAAAGCCGACAGGCGGCTTCTGTGACAGGGGTGTTTTTTCAATTATTTTTTCGATCCGTCCCTTACTTTTCGAGATATAAGGATTTGTCGCTAAAACCGGAAGTTATTTTTGAAATCGTAATAATAACGCCTTTTTGACCGTTTTTCTTTACGTTCGTATATACAACCGCCCCTTACTTTTCGAGATATAGGGGTTTTATCTCAAAGGTGCATCGAGGGGAATTGTAAGCTCAAAATTGGGAGGCTCTAACGAGGGGCCGGCGGGAGAATTTTAATTTTTTGGGGTTGGCGGGAAAATTTGAATCTGATCGCTTCGGGCGCGCTCGTTTCGACTCGTCACGCATGCGCAGTATGGTGGCGTAGAATTTTGCGGGAACATTTGAATTTTTTGGGGTTGGCGGAAAAATTTGAATATTTTTGGTGTTGGCGGGAAAATTTGAAGTTTTTGGGGTTGGCGGGAAAATTTGAATTTTGGAGCCCTAGGTGGAGGGGCGAGGGGGCCATAGCGGGGCGGAGCCCTAGCTGGAGGGGCGAAGGGGGCCCATTCTGAACTTGAGAGCCTCTGGAGTTAGGCGCGTGGCCCCTTGTTTGAGTACCACTGGAGTTAGGGGTCATTCAAGGTCAGCCAAACCGACTCCACACCTACTTTGAGGGTATGAGGGTCCAAATGGTGTCATTCGTACTCTTCCGAAGCTTGAGGAGTCGATGTCCATTGGTTTTTGTCTTGGTTGTCTCTTCTCGGCAAGTTGTCCAGGTGATTTGTTAAATTTAAAGGATGGTGGTTTTTGTCTGGGAAAGTTTTGTTTTTGGAAAGGATATTGTAGTTGTGGAAATTGATTAGGTTGATTTCTTTGATAGGATTGGTAAGGTGGACTTCGATATTGCAATTGTGGATATGGGTATTGTTGTCGTTGGAATTGTTGATTTGGAAATTGTGGTGATGGAAACTGTTTTGGTGGAAATTGTTGTGGAGAAAATTGTTGTGGACAAAATTGTTGATTAGGAAATTGTGGATATGGTGGTTTGTAAGAAGGTTGCGCTAAATTATTTGTTGATGGTGATCTCATGTGACCCGGTGTGATTTGATGTGGGGTCTTGATTTGCTGTTGTGGAGCGGCTGATTTTCCACACCGATACTGCCAGTTCTGGTATTCTAATACTTCTGACATCGCTTGTTCCATGGTTTCGGGATCCTTGAGATACATAAGTTCCCCAAGATTTCCATACTTCATGAGTCCTCGTTTGTAAGTTTGTAACGCTGAAGTCATGTACAAACTAGTCTTCAATGGTATCATGTCAGCTTCTGTCACTGTCTGCATTTTTGTCAATAAGAGGTTTAGGATGGATTTAATCCTTTGCCCAAAGGAGTATGGATTCTCATGTTTCCTTGGGCCTTCGACTGTCAAGTCATTTAATAAACAATCCTCAGATCTTTGATCTAAGAATGACAATTCCAATAGGGATTTAATATTGTGCCATGTGTGTAGTTTTCTTGAGGCGATAAGTGCTTGCGCCTCGCCTGTTATTCTAGATTTGGCTATCTTAGGGTCGATCTTACAAGTGTATGTATAAGTAGTGGAATAGCTATTCCCAGTATAAATAGTGCTATTCCGCCTCCCATTGGCTAAAATATCTGTGTTGTCATAGTAATAACAACTTATACTGGTATTTATACCAATATTTAGTTATACCATGGTATAACGTGCTTTGTAAGATCGGCCCTAAATCAGATAAGCATTTATGGGGTTGGCATTGTTGTGTACATCAGCATAAGTTCTACGAAACGAAAGTTTTATCGTTACGGCGTTTTCTCCCGGTCACTCGTCGCACTGGTTGGATAGTTTGATCCGCACAGCCCTGCACACTTTTACACTGCACTGTTTCGTTGCTGGTTCTTCGACCCGAAGAATAAATGTTAACCCACAAATTTGGAAAATTTGATCCTCTTTTGCGGTGGTCAAAAATCCTCACTCGACTGCGCCAGTTAAATTCCCGTTGTTGTAGAATTTAAAAAAGATGTTTTTATTTTACTCTTTACAACTACAATACAATATAAAATAGTACAGATTGAATACTACACGTGCATCTAGGTCCAGGTCTCGCGTGTAATAATGCCCGCGGCTTATTTATATAATTCCTAATCTAATGTCTTGTCAGAAGATTCCTTATGCTAGACGTCCGATCTGAGCATATAACTTATGTATGTATAAAACAAAGTTCTCTAAATAACGCCTATGGCATTTCTTCTGTTTACTGGAACAATTCATCGACAAGACATCGGGACGATCACGTACCTCAAAACATTATGGAAAGCCGTTATGTTGCTGATTATGACCGCTTCTTGAAGTATGGTTACTGATAAGGCAGGATAAGTGGGGTTATGTATAAATTTTGTTGCCAGAAGCGGCAATACATACGTTGGCATCTTGCGTTTGTAATTTAGGCCAGCGTTTCGTACAGAAAGCGAGCGCAGCACAGCCTAGCGCTTACCGAAGCGTACGGCAACTTGAGCTTATGATAACCGCTGCCAATGAACCTACAATCACCGTAATAAGTGTTTTTCTACTTTGCATTCACAATGCACACATTGTAGCACTATTTTCGGTGTTACCATTAACACCGTTTTTGTAACTTTTTTCTAAGATTGGTCCACGATTGGTCACATTGATATCAAATGCCAACTGTCAAACGTACAACACAACCACCCACTTCCTCTTTTTAATCGCTCGCAACCGCATAAACTGCGAAATATCAATATTCTATGCATATTTAAACATGCGCTATAGCATGGCTGGTATAGTATGGCCAAAGGGTTGGAGCTTTCTTAGTTATGCTGTGTTCATCAAAATACGCCAGCATGAATCTTTCGGTGATGTTTTGCGACTCTGATAAGTGATCGTCGCCATTCTTTTCAACTAAACATCAAATCTCCTTTTCTGATATAATTCAAGGACCACATTTACTGTTACCACCCAAGATACTGGGTAGGTTGTCACGTTCATTTTTTTGGTATGGCCCAAAGCAGCTCTGATTGTTGTTCGTAATAATTTAATTTCACGTACAGATTGGGTAAGGCGTTGGCTGGATGGGTCCTTCTTGGTAAGTCTGGCTGAGTTCCGTTTCCGAACCATAGATGGCGACTGGTGTCAATTTGTTATTTTCCGTTTTAATTGATTTTCGGTAATTTTTGTAGTCTATTTGCGATCAGTCCAATCATATTAATATCCTGTAGTTTCAATATTACTTTTTTGTAAGTTTTCCGTAAGTCAAGCTGTCCAATTGTAAAGTTTTGATAAAGCATTTGAATTCTGGCGTTTCTCGGGGGTTATTACAGGACAAGTTTTTATTGTATCGAATGTTTATATTATTTCGAAAATCCTAGACTAGCTCTCTTTTCGATTTTGCTTGAGACCAAGAGAAGTGTTACGTTTATTACGACTAGGCGAGTTAGTGCTGCTTTAAGCTCTTGAAGAAGTTGGATAGTATCTTGTGTAATAGTAATTTTGATCAAGCTCTTCCCCGTAACTGGGATTTTGAGCTATTGTGCAACACTACGCGTGTTAATTGGAATAGTTGCTGTCCAATCACGCACGGCATTTTGCCGGATTTGGGAACTCTCTATTCGTATGCTAAAGCCGATTAACAACTTAAGGTATGGTTTAATTATTTTTTTTTACTTTGGACTGATCGTAAATGTACTCGTAATTTAGGCTTCTTCCACTTCGTCGTTACATTGGTCCAATTTAACCAATTTCTATCTGGAACAACCACATAATGGCCATTTTTTTGCGCCCTGTCGCACCTCCGTTCTACGTTTCGTTGGATTCTAATTAAAGAAGTTGATCAGCCAGCCAGCCCCGCGGACCCAATCTGCGGTGAATATCTTCGCTCGTGATCAAGGAAATCACTCCAATTTTCGCTTGGAATTCGAGGAAAAGTCAGGTTAGCCACGTTTTATAACCACGCAGTCTAAAACTATACCTGTAATTACTATTTTGTTATTTTTTTTTTTTGTTTTTATCTAAGATTTAATATTTAATTAAATACTGTACTGAAAATAGAACCGCTAATAATTTGTCTCTTCAGGCATTCATATACCCACTTTATTGCTCGGTTCTGATTAGGCCTATTCAGTATACCTTTATTATAATTTAACCGATAATTTTTTTTTGTCAAGGTTCTATTTTAAATTTTTTTTTGTGTTTGCTAATTATCATTTGCATTATTTCCATGCAAGTTTGGTACATATTCCGCACATAGTCGTTCTACTTTGAATCGTGCCATTTCCTCTTAATGTTGGATAGTTCAAAAAATTTACTACGTGGGATTATTTGTGCTCTTGCTTTGGTTTTGAAAAACTCGTTTTGATTGTTGATCATGATTGTGCCATAGATTTGGCCATGGCCATGGATTTTTTATGTACTTTGTATCATCGCCATTCATTAGATTTTTAATTTTATTTGGCTATTTTTTTTTTGGGTTTTGACATTTAAATATTCTAATATCATATTTAATTTGTTTGATTAAATAAAAATTTGGTCAAATTCGAATTTGTTCGCAATTGCTTTTTGTAATTCCCCTACCTACTCCTAACGCCTCTAATCATCGTGTTCGTAATTGCACTGACGTTTTTATTTCTTTAAAATTACGTGGCGCCCATTATTTTTTTTAACACCTCCCGTCTTCACTGAGCTAGCAGGGAGAAGCAAACGTCAACAAAGGTAGGTGGATTATTTGGGATTTAGGAGCGTCACAAATTTGGCGCCCAACGTGGGGCGCCATTATCGTCGAATTATCTGGAGTTTGAAGATTAACTTTTTTTTTGATTTTGAAGAACCACAGTTAGGATGTCCAGAACACTTAAGATATATCGGTTGGGTGCGGATGAGCTGAAGTATGAGATGGAGGTGCGAGGACTATCGGCGGAGACAGTCGAGAAAATGCGTAAAGCGTTATCGAATCTTCTCAAGCTAGAGAAGGACGGTCAGGGATTGACATGTCCAGACTACCCGTTCTCTTTCAAAGAAGATTCCATGGCTGTCAAGGCAAAGGTTGTGGAGATTGAAAACTTAATATTGGCATATGCCGGGACGACGACCGACGGTGACTACCAAAAGATAGAGGCGAAGATAGCACACACTCTGGGACGCATTGAGCGCGCAAAACCAGCTACAACGGAAGAAAGGAAGGACAGATCCGACCTGCTGGCGTCTATTCTTGCGTTGACCAGTGACCTCAACAAACGAATGAGGATGCTCAGGCGATCATCCACTCCCCATAGCGTTCCTTTGGAGATGAGTATGCAGCGGGAGACGTGTGAGGAGCCCAGTGCATCTTCGGAGGATGATGAGATCGTCCCTGGGGCTGTGGGACTTGCCAATGTTGGAGGAGGCGACAGATCTACCACGAAGGCTGTTCCAATTATACAATGGGGCCTGAAATTTACGGGAAGACCTAGTGATATGTCAGTAATCGCATTCCTGGAGCAAGTGGAGGAGTTGGCTGTATCGCGCAGAATCTCTCAGAAGGAATTGTTTGACTCGGCGATAGAGCTATTTTCCGACGTAGCCCTGATATGGTATAGACCCGTGAGGAGGGAAATCTTTGACTGGCCAACCCTAGTGATGAAGTTGAGAGAACAATTCTTGCCAGCAGACTATAACGACCGTCTCTTCGACGAATTAAAAAGAAGGACCCAAGGACCTAACGAATCTATGGGAATATACCTGGCAGTAATTAAGAACATGGCTGCGAGGCTGACGACTACCGTACCCGACACGACCTTGGTCAACCTTGCCCTCCGGAACATAACCCCATTCTATCAGGGTCAACTAGGTCTCGAGAAAATCGACACATTGGACCAACTATTGAGTTTGGGTCGTCGCATAGAGGCGAAGAAGATCCGGATGGAAGAATACCGTCCCCCAATTATAAGAACCAATGACTTTACAAGTGACTTGGCATATTTGAGTATCGTGTCATCTGACAGTTATGGACCAACGGCTGTGGAGGCTGTGTCAACCCAAGTTGATCGAGGCTGCTGCTTTAATTGTAGGTAGTCGGGACATCAGGTGAGAGACTGTCAGCAACCTAGGAACCTTCACTGCTACCGTTGTTTTAAGCCCGGCTACACTTCCAGGACTTGCCCGGAATGCAACAAGCGTTCACGGTCGGGAAACGAGCGGCTCACTCATTAAATGGGCCGTTAATGAGAGAAGAGCATAAAAGATTGGCCTCCCCGATTAGCTCGCTGAATGTGGATAACGCAGTGAAATTGAATTTCATTATTAAGCACGCCGTGAAGGATGAGCGACCATATCTTCGAGTGCATATTTTTGGGTGCGAATTTTTGGGAATGTTGGACTCGGGCGCGAGTAGAACAATTATCGGAGGCAAAGGATGGTCCAGGCTGGATGGATTGGGTATCCCTCTATATCACAACGAAGTGACGTGTACTGTTGCAAATGGAACCACATGTACAAGCACCGGATACATATCGGTGCCCATACGCCTTAGGGATAGGATTCGTGTTGTCAACGTGTTGATAATTCCAACTTTGCCACATGCACTTATCTTAGGGGCAGATTTTTGGAGGTTGATGGGAATAGTGCCGAATCTGAGGAGCGATGAATGGGCATTTGTTAAGGAGCCAGCAATCGCGATATGTGGTTTACAAAGCCCCGATGAACTATCGGCAGACCAAATTCAGAAGCTAGAAGCCTTGAAATTGAAACACCCACAGCTGATGCGAAGAGAACTGGGGTGTACTACGTTGGTTGAACACGTCATCCGTACCAGTTCGCTGCCCATCAAACAGCGATATTATCCAGTTTCACCAACGATGCAGAAGCACATCGATACCGAACTTCAGGACATGTTAGATGGCGACATCATTGAACCATCGAAGAGTCCTTGGTCATCGCCTATTGTGATGGTGCCAAAGAAGGATGGGACTTACCGCTTCTGCGTGGACTTCCGCCGTTTAAATTCAGTGTCAGAAAGAGACGCATATCCACTACCTTACATCGCCAGTATCCTGGACAGACTGCGTGATGCCCAATTTACGACATCTCTGGATATTAAAAGTGCATACTTTCAAATCCCTATGGCGCAAGACTCTAGGAAATATACCGCATTCACTATACCAAACCGGGGACTGTACCAATTCAAGAGAATGCCATTTGGTTTGCACAACTCCCCGAGCACCTGGCAACGTCTCATCGACAACGTGTTGGGGGCTGACCTTGAACCGTGCTGTTTCTGTTACTTGGACGACATAATCATTGTCACGCAGACCTTCGAACAACATCTTGGTATCCTGGAGAAGGTCTTTACACGACTGGAGGACGCTGGTCTTACCCTCAACTTAGAAAAGTGCAATTTCTGTAGACCAGAATTGCGATACTTGGGCTACGGTCTCCTGGTCGACCCGGAAAGTTTCCGCCATAGTTCAGATGAAAGCACCCGGGACAGTGAGAGAAGTACGCAGAGTGCTTGGAATGGCTTCTTGGTACAGACGATTCATACCGGGTTTCTCCACCATCATTGCCCCCATGTCCAGTTTGCTCAAGAAAGATAAGAAGTTCACCTGGGATCGAGATTGCGAAGACGCATTTACGACGATTAAGAACCACCTAGTGTCGGCGCCCGTACTCAGCTGCCCAGACTTTTCGTTACCATTCTACGTACAGACAGATGCGTCGGCTTATGGCATAGGCGCTCCTCTGACCCAACAGGACCCAGAGATGGGAGAAAGGGTTATATGCTACCTCAGCCGGACCCTCACTAACGCGGAACGCAATTACAGCACCACAGAGAGGGAGTGTTTGGCTGTGATATGGGCGACAGAGAAGCTACGTCCCTACCTGGAAGCCGTTCGATTTACGGTGATAACGGACCATCATTCGTTGTTATGGCTCTTGAAATTAAAAGACGCCAATGGAGGCATCGCTCGTTGGAACCTACGTCTTCAGCAATACGACCTTGACATCATTCATAGGAGGGGCAAGGAAAATGTCGTGCCGGACGCCTTGAGTCGGAATCCGGGAGTGGCATCCGTGAACTTACAAGAAGACCAACCGGACCGCTGGTATCGGGGAATGGTTGAACAGGTGTCCACAAAGCCACACTTATACCCTCATTGGAGAGTGCAGGATGGATACCTCTTTAAATTATTGAAGGGCGGACCGCTGGATGAGACCCAGCAATGGCGAAGGGTACTTGCAAAGAGTGAACGAAGGACTGTCCTCCGAAGACAGCATGATGAGCCTACGGCAGGGCACCTGGGAGTTCCCAAGACCTTGGCACGTGTGGCAAAAGACTTTTACTGGCCTAGGATGCGTGCCGATATTGCCGGATATGTCAGAGGATGTCTTGTCTGCCAGAAAACCAAAATGGAACAAAAGCGACCTGCAGGATTGATGGTACCAAACTTGGGAGATTATTAGCACTGACTTAACCGGCCCTTTGCCAAGATCACACCAGGGCTACAAATATATTTTGGTCGTGATGGACTGTTTCAGTAGGTTCCCACTGTTCTTTCCTCTTCGAGCTGCAACCGCTAGTTTGGTTGTTAGGAGTATCGAGGAGCACGTTCTGATGGTGTTTGGTGTCCCACACACCATCATTTGCGACAACGGTGTCCAGTACCGCGGAGTACTGAAGACGATGTTGGCCAGTTACGTGAAGGACAATCATAAGGACTGGGCTAATCACCTACCTAAGTTAGGTTGTGCGTGTCGCACGGCGAAGCATGAGAGTACCGGGTTAACCCCTTACGTCATTAATTTTGGAAGAGAAATGACTGTGGTGAGGGACGATGGTCTGAGAACCGTACAAGAGGAGGAGCGCCTGGGTCCTGGGAAACGTAAAGCTCTGTATGAGAAAATTACAAAGTATGTCAATGAACGTCTCAGGCGGAAAGAGGAACAATACAAGTCAAACTACGACTTGAGAAGGCGCCCCGACGGATTTGCGGTGGGCCAGTTGGTCTTGAAACGGAATTACTGCCTGTCCGACGCTAGTAGGGATTTTACAGCAAAACTGGCACCAAAGCATGTAGGACCATTCAAGATAATTGCCATAGTGTCTCCTTGGACATACGAGCTTGAAAATCTGGAGCGTGGGTAGTATGGTGTTTGGCACGCCAAAGACTTGAAGCTCTACCACCCAGCTGACCTTCTTCAATAGGAATTGCACTTGCCCTGTGGTTCCGGGCATAGAATTGGACCACCGTATAATCGGCGATGGGTGAGAACCCCAGAAACGAGTCGGCATTGGCCAGGAACCCTACCACCGCTCCCTTATTAAGTGTGGACATCCTTTATTCCCTTTTTTTCGGTGTTGTAGGTTTTGGTACTTATAGATTTTTGTATTTCGAATTTGACCATTTGTTTTGCGCAAAATGTTTTATTATCAATTGGTAAACTGGTAGTTTACCGTTAACTTGGGGGGGAATTTGTCACGTTCATTTTTTTGGGTATGGCCCAAAGCAGCTCTGATTGTTGTTCGTAATATTTTAATTTCACGTACAGGTTGGGTAAGGCGTTGGCTGGATGGTTCCTTCTTGGTAAGTCTGGCTATAAGTTCCGTTTCCGAACCATAGATGGCGACTGGTGTCCGTTTGTTATTTTCCGTTTTAATTGATTTTCGGTAATTTTTGTAGTCTATTTGCGATCAGTCCAATCATATTAATATCCTGTAGTTTCAATATTATTTTTTTGTAAGTTTTCCGTAAGTGAAGCTGTCCAATTGTAAAGTTTTGATAAAGCATTTGAATTCTGGCGTTTCTGGGGGGTTAATACAGGACCAGTTTTTATTGTATCGCATGTTTATATTATTTCGCAAGTTCTAGACTAGCTCTCTTTTCGATTTTGCTTGTGACCAAGAGAAGTGTTACGTTTATTACGACTAGGCGAGTTAGTGCTGCTTTAAGCTATTGAAAAAGTTTGATAGTATCTTGTGTAATAGTAATTTTGATCAAGCTCTTCTCCGTAACTGGGATTTTGAGCTATTGTGCAACACTACGCGTGTTAATTGGAATAGTTGCTGTCCAATCACGCACGGCATTTTGCCGGATTTGGGAACTCTATTCGTATGCTAAAGCCGATTAACAACTTAAGGTATGGTTTAATTATTTTTTTTTTGACTTTGGACTGATCGTAAATGTGCTCGTAATTTAGGCTTCTTCCACTTCGTCGTTACATTGGTCGAATTTAACCAATTTCTATCTGGAACAACCACATGGTGGCCATTTTTTTTTGCACCCTGTCGCACCTCCGTTCTACGTTTCGTTGGATTCTAATTAAAGAAGTTTATCAGCCAGCCAGCCACGCGGGCCCAATCTGCGGTGAATATCTTCGCTCGTGATCAAGGGAATCCCTCCAATTTTCGCTTGGAATTCGAGGAAAAGTCAGGTTAGCCACGTTTTATAACCACGCAGTCTAAAACTATACCCGTAATTACTATTTTGTTATTCCTTATTTGGTTAATATCTAAGATTTAATATGTAATTAAATACTGTACTGAAAATAGAACCGCTAATAATTTGTCCCTTCAGGCATTCATATACCCACTTTATTGCTCGGTTCTGATTAGGCCTATTCAGTATACCTTTATTATAATTTAATCGATAATTTTTTTTTTGTTGATAAGCTTCTATTTTCAATTTCTTTTTGTGTTTGCTAATTATCATTTGTATTATTTCCATGCAAGTTTGGTACATATTACGCACATAGTCGTTCTACTTTGAATCGTGCCATTTCCTCTTAATGTTGGATAGTTCAAAAAAATTACTCCGTGGGATTATTTGTGCTCTTGCTTTGGTTTTGAAAAACTCGTTTTGATTGTTGATCATTCGTGTTGATTATTTTTTGTATTAATTTAAATTCACTTCAATTGTTTTGTGGATACTACAACTCTCAGAGTTGTATACTTGTGCCATACCAATATTTTTTTATATTTCGGATTTTTTTATGTACTTTGTATCATCGCCATTCATTAGATTTTTAATTTTATCTGGCTATTTTTTTTGGGTTTTGACATTTAAATATTCTAATATCAAATTTAATTTGTTTGATTAAATAAAAATTTGGTAAAATTCGAATTTGTTCGCAATTGCTTTTTGTATTCCCCTACCTACTCCTAACGCCTCTAACCATCGTGTTCGTAATTGCACTGACGTTTTTATTTCTTTAAAATTACGTGGCGCCCATTATTTTTTTTAACCCCTCCCGTCTTCACTGAGCTAGCAGGGAGAAGCAAACGTCAACAAAGGTAGGTGGATTATTTGGGATTTAGGAGCGTCACAAGGTGTGGTTAGCCGAGTGGTTAGCTAATTTTTTGATGTTAAATAAACAGGTGACTTAAAGTGGAGCAAAAGGGGTTGGAAGATTTATTTCTTGCGAACTTTTGATATTGATATTCGAGATAATAGACTGTTCAATTTCTAGTAACACCAAAATATACAATACAATGTCAACTTAAGACCCTACCAGATATTTTCTGCGATCGGGACTGGTGAATCCAAATTTTAGACACAGCTTAACGTTCTACTTTGAATCGTGCCATTTCCTCTTAATGTTGGATAGTTCAAACAAAATACTGCGTGGGATTATTTGTGCTCATGCTGTGGTTTTGAAAAACTCGTTTTGATTGTTGATCATTCGTGTTGATTATTTTTTGTATTAATTTAAATTCACAATTGTTTTGTGGATACTTCAACTCTCAGAGTTGTATACTTGTGCCATACCAATATTTTTTTATATTTCGGATTTTTTTATGTACTTTGTATCATCGCCATTCATTAGATTTTTAATTTTATTTGGCTATTTTTTTTGAGTTTTAACCTTTAAATATTCTAATATCAAATTTAATTTGTTTGATTAAATAAAAATTTGGTCAAATTCGAATTTGTCCGCAATTGCTTTTTGTATTCCCCTACCTACTCCTAACGCCTCTAACCATCGTGTTCGTAATTGCACTGACGTTTTTATTTCTTTAAAATTACGTGGCGCCCATTATTTTTTTTAACCCCTCCCGTCTTCACTGAGCTAGCAGGGAGAAGCAAACGTCAACAAAGGTAGGTGGATTATTTGGGATTTAGGAGCGTCACAAGGTGTGGTTAGCCGAGTGGTTAGCTATTTTTTTTATGTTAAATAAACAGGTGACTTAAAGTGGAGCTAAAGGGGTTGGAAGATTTATCTCTTGCGAACTTTTGATGTTGATATTCGAGATAATAGACTGTTCAATTTCTAGTAACACCAAAATATACAATACAATGTCAACTTAAGACCCTACCAGATATTTTCTGCGATCGGGACTGGTGAATCCAAATTTTAGACACAGCTTAACGTTCTACTTTGAATCGTGACATTTCCTCTTAATGTTGGATAGTTCAAAAAAATTACTGCGTGGGATTATTTGTGCTCTTGCTTTGGTTTTGAAAAACTCGTTTTGATTGTTAATCATTCGTGTTGATTATTTTTTGTATTAATTTAAATTCAAAATTGTTTTGTGGATACTTCAACTCTCAGAGTTGTATATGTAGTAATATGACGACATATGTAGTAAAAGTTAGTAGGCTTATTCAGGAAACAGTTCTGTTGATAGTTATGTCAGTTAACTTATGGAAAATACAATTCGTTATTTCACGAATCAGTGTTTTATTTGAACTACAATACTACAAATTTGGCGACGAGAATTAAGAATCCATGGCCACAGCACATAAGGAAAATGATAAAGCAGTGCCCTGTACACTGAAGATGAGCAACAATCATCGGAGTTTCCAGTTTGATAACTTTCAAGAGGATAAGGAGGAATGGAACTATTACCACCAGCGGTTTGAAGTAGAACTTGCAATACATGGAATTCAAACAAGTGACGATGAAGCAAGAAATTTACTTCTGTCGAAGATTGGAGCAAGTGCTTTTAAAATTCTAGTCGATTACTGCAAACCGGACAACATAATGTGTAAAACATACCAGGAAATCAAGGAGATACTCAACAAGTACTACGGCAAGAAAACATATATTTTGTCAGAGAGAGTGACATTTGCCATGAGGTTTCGTTCAGGAAATGAAACCGTGACCCAGTTCATTACCAGTCTCCGAGGATTGGCAGGAAATTGTGAGTTTTGAAGTGGCTTAAACGAACGATTAAGAGATCAGTTAGTGATTGGTATCAACAACACGACATGGCAACAAGAGTTGATACGTGAACACCCAGAAGTAGGATCAACGCTCACCGATATTGAAGCTACTGCCTTAAAATTAGAACAAGCAAGCATTCACTCACAGAAACTAGCATCGTTTACAGAACAACAACAACAACATTCAGGTGAAACATTCAGGATTAAGAAGAAAAATACAAGACAAGAACGACGACTACAAAACAAAGATAAACCATCTTTTACCAAACAAACATGCTTTTTCTGCGGAAGATGGAAACACAAGAGCCTAGAGGATTGTCCAGCTAGAGGACAAACTTGTTCAGCTTGTGGAAAATTAAATCATTTCAAAAGAGTCTGCATAACAGAAAAAAACAGAACAAACACAAGGAAGATACATCATGAGTCAGAAGAAGAAGACACAACCAGTAACACGTCAACAGTACACACCATCCGAAGTGCCAAGAGGGTGATGCTGACAGTGGAAATTAACAACAACCGAAAAGAAATGCTTTATGATCCAGGTGCGCAATATACCGTGATCGGCAAAAGTCTCTGGAACGAAATCGGAAGACCAGAGCTTAAGAAAACTGACAGTTTGGTAGCATACACCAATATGGAGATAAAAACGCTTGGAAGAGCTATTGTTAAGGTAAAGGCATTTGACACAACGTTACATTTACCTGTCACTGTCATAAAGAAAAATGATATTCCTTTCTTTGGGCTGGATTGGTGCATCGCATTCAAATTACCAATGCCAAGAGGAGCTAGGGTATGTACGGTAGGACTGTGTGGTCCAGCCGTCGGAAAAGCAACAGCAACAACAGATCGTCGAGCTTATGATCTAAATTTGATTTTTGAAGAACACAAGGAATTATTCGACGGAACAATCGGTACAATCAAAGGTCACATGGCGCGCATCCACATTCCTGACGACATAACCCCAAAGCATTGCAGACCCAGACCTGTCCCATTGGCTTTACAGGAACAAGTGACAGCTGAACTAGAAAGGTTAGTGAAAGAAGATATTTTGGAGCCTATAAACGCTACAAACACGCCAGTAGAATGGGCTACGCCGGTTGTGATAGCTATAAAAGCAAATGGTAGTATCCGCATATCTGGCGATTTTAGAATAACTATAAACCAGCACGCACAAGTGGATAAATACCCGCTACCACGTTTTGAGGAAACTATTGCAAAACTATGTGGAGGAGAACAATTTTCAAAAATCGACCTGAAGGATGCATATTTACAGTTGCCGGTGCATCCAGACAGCCGAAAGTTTTTAATCATATCCACCCATAAGGGATATTATGCATACAAGCGCCTTCCATTTGGAATATCTTTTGCACCTTCACTATTTCAACGGACTATGGATCAAATTTTATCTGGAATACCAGGAACGGTATGTTATTTAGACGATATATTGATCACAGCTCCAAACCGATACATACATATAGAACGTGTACAACAAGTGCTTAGTAGATTGCAACAGGCAGGAATTAAAACACAAACAAGCAAATGTTCTTGGATGCAGGACGAAGTCAAATTTCTTGGGCATAGAATAGATAAAAATGGTCTATATCCAACTAGAGAACACGTTAAAGCAATTAAGGACATGCCAACTCCACAGAACATCACAGAACTTAGATCATTTTTGGGTATGATAACCTATTATGGGAAGTTCATAGAAAATTTACAGGTAAAATGTGTGCCACTGCATAGACATTTAAAGAAGCAATCATCTTGGAACTGGACCCCAAATGATGACAAGATATTCAAAGAACTGAAGGATTCTTTGACAACAGAAGCAGCACTGGTCCACTACAACCCAGATCTTCCGTTGTACGTGAGTAGCGATGCATCATCAAAAGGAGCTGGAGCTGTAATGTGGCACCGAATTGGAAAAAATGATGCATTGAGACTCATTGCTTACGCATCCCGCACATTTACGGAAACCGAAACACGATATTCAACCATCGACAAAGAAGCTTTAGCAATAATTTACGGCGTAACTAAATTCCATCAATACCTCTATGGGAGGCCGTTTATTTTGTTGACCGACCACAAACCTTTGGAACGGATATTTAACCCGAATCGAGAAACACCAAAAGTCGCATCAAATCGTTTGCTTCGATGGGCTATGGTTTTGAATTCTTACAATTACAACATTGCATATCACCCAGGAAAGGACAACCAGACGGCAGATGCATTATCCCGACTACCTCTGCAAGAATTAACATTGAGTCAAAAAGAAAAAGTGGTATTACCAAAGTATGGACATCTGCTACATCTCAGATTAAAGAATTTGCCATTAACTTCCAGAGAACTTCGTCAAAACACGCAAAGAGATGAAAACCTGAAGAAAATAATTCCATTTATAACAACATACTGGCCTGAGAAGAGAAACATCTCGGCGGAATTACTATCATTCTATGAGAAACGAGAAGAATTATCTTATGAAGAAGGAGTAATATTATGGAAAGGGAGAATCTGTATACCAAAACATATCCAGCCAACGATCCTTAACACGCTGCATGACGGACATCCCGGAATTACTGCGATGCAGTCCATAGCAAGACTACATGTTTATTGGCCGAACATTGACATGGATATAGCTGAGCATGTACAAAGATGTCAATTGTGTCAGAGCTCAAAACAAACCAACCAACAGCTACCTTTATATCCATGGAACCCACCACCGGAGCCTTGGGCAAGGATTCATATTGATTTCGCAGGTCCATTTTTGGGAAAGATGTGGATACTTATTATTGATGCTTATACTAAGTGGGTCGAAATTGAAGCTATGAACAATATCACCAGTTCTTCAACAATCAAAGTTCTTAAGACCGTTTTTGCACGTTTTGGTTTACCGAAGACAGTAGTCACCGATAACGGACCACAATTGGTTTCAAGAGAATTTGAAGAATTCTGTTCATCCAACGGAGTTAAGCATGTGAAGACCACACCGTATCACCCACAGTCAAACGGTCTCGCTGAAAGAATTGTGAAGACTTTTAAAATCCGTTTAAATAATAGTGATAGTAACACAGACATACATGACCGCGTATGCAAATTTCTAGTGTCGTATAGAAACACTCCGCAACGATCAACACGAAGAACCCCGAGCGAGCTCATGTTTGGACGCCAAAATAGAACTATATTCGACCAACTAAAACCCGATGTTCACCGAAACCTAGATGATGAGCTATTGAAGCAGAAAACGTATTACGATCAGCATCATGTGAAAGACAAATATTTTGAAGTTAATGACTCAGTCTGGATCAACAATCCATTGTCAAAGGGATCTACTACAAGAAATATTGTAAAACAATCTGGACCTTACTCTTATATTGTAGATGTTCAGGGAATACAAAAGAGAAAGCACGCTGATCAGATGCGATATCGTTTTCCTCCAATCGATGAAGAACCTTTACCGGAGAAGACATTACCAGAGACTTCTTCGAGCATGGACGATAACACCTTACAGCCAGAAAGTCAACCAGAAGTCGAGTCACCTAATTCATCTAATCCTATCGCAACGACGCCCATGAAGATCGCTGTGCCAACATCCCAGAATGGAGAAGTAAACACTCCACAGAATGAAGTACATACACCTCAGAAAGAACAGCAAAAACCCAGAAGGAACCCCACCCGACTGCGTCAACTTCCTGCTCGTTTTAGAGAGTAGAACTAATCATCTTTTATTATTGTAGGGAGGAAATGTAGTAATATGACGACATATGTAGTAAAAGTTAGTAGGCTTATTCAGGAAAACAGTTTTGTTGATAGTTATGTCAGTTAACTTATGGAAAATACAATTCGTTATTACACGAATCAGTGTTTTATTTGAACTACAATACTACAGTATACTTGTGCCATACCAATATTTTTTCATATTTCGGATTTTTTTATGTACTTTGTATCATCGCCATTCATTAGATTTTTAATTTTATTTGGCTATTTTTTTTTGGGTTTTGTCATTTAAATATTCTAATATCAAATTTAATTTGTTTGATTAAATAAAAATTTGGTCAAATTCGAATTTGTTCGCAATTGCTTTTTGTATTTCCCTACCTACTCCTAACGCCTCTAACCATCGCGTTCGTACTTGCACTGACGTCTTTATTTCTTTAAAATTACGTGGCACCCATTATTTTTTTAACCCCTCCCGTCTTCACTGAGCTAGCAGGGAGAAGCAAACGTCAACAAAGGTAGGTGGATTATTTGGGATTTAGGAGCGTCACAAGGTGTGGTTAGCCGAGTGGTTAGGTAATTTTTTTATGTTAAATAAACAGGTGACTTAAAGTGGAACAAAAGGGGTTGGAAGATTTATCTCTTGCGAACTTTTGATGTTGATATTCGAGATAATAGACAATTCAATTTCTAGTAACACCAAAATATACAATACAATGTCAACTTAAGACCCTACCAGATATTTTCTGCGATCGGGACTGGTGAATCCAAATTTTAGACACAGCTTAACGATCACCAGAACGCTCACAAACGAATGATACAATAACACTCAAAATCCCACTCCCAAATTTGCGACCAGACCAAACCCGACGATGCGATGGGCCCAAGGCCCCCACTGACACAAAAGCACTACTTGAACTTGTCTCCCATGAATTTAGAAACTGAACGTTGGCTAATAAGGGATCAAAAGGTGAAGCCAGTCTTTCTCCAATCTGAATCAAAACGTAACTGTCTTTCTCCGCGGTCCTCTCGACTCGAGGCTTTTCCCACTCCCGAGATCTTTTCCGGGCTGGGCCAAAACGGTCATCAACAGCCATAATCCAATAACTGCCCTCAAAACCCGAATTACATGTGTCCAGAGCCAATGATTGTTCAGGTAATGCACGAACCCTCCCATTGTGACTCGCCCATCACGGGGTTTTCGTCTAACGATCAAGACGGCGTTTTTTTCTCACCATTTCCGCTACGATCGAACTCCGAGTTTTCGGGCTACTGACCTAAACCCACGCGGCGTTCGCGCCTAGTCAGTTCCACGAACCTTATCACATAAAACAAACAAGGATTGAAATATATGGCTTTTAATCCAGCCATATCAAGACCCTTACTGAAAAATTCCATTGTAACAACAGCATAATCATTAACGATAATATAGTTGGCCATGGTGACATGTGTTCCCAGTCAGTCATTGCCTATAGTCGTGGCAATATTTTTTCCAGTAACGTTACAGAATTATTGAGAATTTCATTACATTCTGCCTTACATAGCTTCCGAGTGTGTGCGGGGCGGAGTTTGCCCCCCCCTTCTTGCCACCAAGAAGCGTGCGCGGTATTTCGCCCCAGAAACTCGCCAAGGTTTATATTTTTTTATTAAAAACTTTTGTTTACCTGAAAATTGCATTTTACTTCAAGCTGGCCAGCCCACATCCAAAACGACCCGTTATACCATAAATTTGACAATAAAGGTGAGATTACAAAACAGTTCCCGATATGCACTGATAACCCCCCGCAGCGTTCAGACTTTGTAACCGTGCCCGTTCAAGGAACGCTTAAATAATAATATCCTAGCGACAAATATCAACTACTCAGCGTCCAATTTCCCATATTTTAATAATAATCCGTAACCCGGGTGGTTATATTACTTTAATAAGGTATTATGCGAAGATCAAAAATACATAGTAAATATGAACGATTTTAATTACTGCTGCGGGATTGTATATGCGCAATAAATAGGTTATTGAATATACACGTAGGAAGCTATAGTACATTTAAAGTGTTGAGGATTTCTTAGTTTATGAAACGTATAAGTTTTCAGTAACATTTTGGACCGAATTCTGCTCGGTTCAATACCGTATTCGTTTTTATCCGTCGCTTTCGACTTCGTCTTAGTTCTGGTCGTGTGTAACGTAGTTGTATTACCTCCATCACATGTAATTTTACTAAGTATAATTTATTCTAATAAATTATTACACGGACATTAGAATTTGTTTTCAATTCTATGTGCGTGTAAACTTGTATAAGCCAGCGGTACTAGATAGAAGCCGCTATTAAACGTTAACCGTTATAACAATTATTTAGTAACTTCTTATTCTTTAAAGAAACTAATTCGTTACCGCCAAACACGTCTATTCTAATTATTATAATTATGAACCAACTATTTTGAAGTTAACTTTTTAGTGTATGGAAATAAAGCAATGTGTATCTGGAAATACTTTCTTGTCGATAAAATAGTTAAACTTTTTCACTATCGCGCAAAGCGCAAAGCGCAAAGACGCCATAAACAGATTAATAAATAAAATTTAATCTGTTGTCATAATTTTCTGCTCATAGTATCTGGTGCGTACTGCCTCAGCTTGTGCCGCTATGATAGATGATTCCGTTTCAGCCTCAATGTTGCCATGACGAAGCCAAGATAAAGTTTCAAAGTTGGGGGACTTTGAAATGCCATCACCCTCAGCAACTCTTAAGAATTGACCATGCATTGGCTTACTAACATAATCCTCTCTCATTTTCTGATACATTTTTAACTTCGTATCTTGCTGTACACTCTCCACTAAAATGTTACTTCCATAATTATCTATTTCTTCCACCTAAAATTGTTCTAAAGTTAGTTTATGTCTCTTTCACCAAATTATAAATATTTTCCCATTGCTGCTTGACGATGTTGGTATAGCCTGTGCCCTGCAGCTAAAAGAGCTGGGATGAAACATAAAATTTATTATGAGCTGTTTTTCAATCTTGTTGTCCAGATCGCGTATTTCCTTCTTCGTACAGTTTAAAATACGAACACTATACCGAAATATTGGAATAATATTTGCATTTTATATTTTCCATGTAAATAGACCTTAAAACTTCTTACACGCTTAAACTTTAACGTCTTTGTTAGAGATAGATAGGCCGGCCTATTATTGATACGCACTGTATATCAAGTCCATGGAGTGACTCACCATGGGATATAGGTATTGGTCATACCTGTTCTCATGGCAGTGTGATCTCGAGCCTTGTAGAATGCAGTCGCGTTGTGTTTATGATATTGAATGCCTTCAGTTATAAGTTATAGTTAACACGTATAACTAATTGTGTAAATCTAACAGTCTTACACCCTTAATGTATTCGCCTATTACCTTTGCCTTCATCCCTTCATCGTGAACATCAAAGGGTTCATCCATTTCTAGATACTTATATCTAGTATTATCTGTTAGTTCATTAATACTATATAGTATGAGCATTCAGGCATATGTGAGCAGTTCTCTCAACTCTGCCTTTGATAATACTAATTTTAACACTTTTCCAGACTAAGTTGCATCCCAATCAATCCCAATATCGTCGGAGCATTGTGTAACTATACTGAGGCTCCTCTTCAACTGTTCATCATTTTTAGCATCAAGTTTCAAGTCATCCATATATAATGCATGACCAATTAACTTTTTGCCAGTCAATAACTGAATACCAGATTTGTCCTCATTAAATTTACTAGGTAGTGCACACACGGCTATGTAGAAGGGCAATGGTAAAACTACAAATATAAACAAATCATTATCTCTCCGTAAATCTTCCTTCGGTAAGGAGTGGAAGAGGTAGATTGTATTGAAACAAACATACTGAACGTAAACTAAAACTTTATTCGGATATCGAAACTAAAACCTTCTCTTACCAATTGTTTCTATGGATACATTTAGATGATATAATAGTGTATACTCATATACAACGGAATCGAACTACATTCATAAACACGAATCGAACAGAATCTTTTTGAAGCCATTTGGTACCTTTCAGATACGTATTTCAAAATGCCTGGCATACTATACCTCAAGATGATATAAAACAACTGGCGGAACACAGGTCGGGGCAAGTCGGAGATGGTTTAAATAGCAGGGAACTAGCAACATGTTATTAATAAAAAAATCTGATGGCCAGCACATTACTTTATCATACTATACAGCAGTGTCTCGTTATGGAAATCTCGACGCATCTGCGTGTCGAATTCGCGTTCAACGCAAACGCTGATGATCTGCCAATACTGTCAATAGAATCAAAATAGCTGTCAAATCCTGGCTAACTAGTTTTAATGCAGTACAAGCGATCTCTATGAAATAGAATTTTCTCATGCAGCTGAACTATTATTTTTCCTAAAAAATGTCATAGACATAAATTATTCAGAATTTCCTCTACTATAATTTAATATTTAACTATTTTGACGAAATTACAGAAATGGCGGCTTATTTGCAATTTGCAAAATCGTTGAAATGTGCTAAGTGTAAACATCCAGTACATTTGGACCCTTTAGAACCAAAAGCTTTACAGCTCTAAGTTTGGTCATGAAACTTCTAAATATGAAGTTTCGTTCCGATACCTTTAGCAGTATCTCCGGAATCGTCGCCTCAAAAAACGGTTACACGCACACGCACACGCACACCCACACACACGCACGCACGCACGCACGCACGCACGCACGCACGCACGCACGCCCGCACGCCCGCACACACGCACGCACGCACGCACGCACGCACGCGCGCACGCACGCACGCACGCACGCACGCACGCACATACAGGGTCTCCCACGACGAGCTGCCATTAGAAGTATATGGAGAACCAAATGAAATGAGAGATTGAAAATGTCTGGACTCATATTGTTGGACACGATCGTCTCAACTAAAATATTTTGAGTTTTTAGTTACTTCCGGTTACACCGGAAATGATTTTATATTTCACATGGAACACCCCGTATTTTATCGCATTTTTTAAATCTTCATTAAATTTTAGATCAATTTTATGTTACATTCCCTATACCTAACGTACACATCGACACATCGGTAGAATTCTTCTAAAAGTTATACGGGCTGTTCAAATTATAAGATCAAAGTTGAATTCGAGAAAAACACTAAAAGGCGATTTTTTCAAATGGCAACCATAACATATGAATACATTTCTCAATTCAATGGAAAATTTTAGATCAACTTTATGTACAGTCATGGAAATAAGTAAGTTCGTATCGCTATCGCAGGATTTGAAAATAGTATGTCGGTTATATATTCGTGTACTGTTCTACCTTGATCCGGCCGCTTCGCAGAAAGTTGTCCGTCACGAGGTGGTTTTTCGATGGATGTAATGTAACGGGATTTAGTTTATTTTTAGCGTGTCCGACCTTTTCCTTGATGTGATATCTTCATTGCAATGTAATAAATGAAATATGATCACTACAGTTAAGTTTACGAGTAGGTAATGCATTTAATTAAATATAGAATTACTTTTATAATAATATTAATAAACATGAAATTTGATAATATGATACGAAAAGCTTATTTTAAGATATTGCGCAATATCATGACACATTATATAAATTTATGTTAACTAATACACATATTAATTACGCAAGTAAATGCGTTTGCCCAGCAGTAGGATGACGGGCTTAAGTAAGTAAGTCAGTAAATGCGCAAATCAACTTGATGCCAAGGATTATCACTAAATATAGACTATTTCAGAATTGTAATATTAAAATATATTCACTAAATGTAAATAAATTCTCTAAATTTAATTTAAATTTACATTTAGGACGATGTATTTTGTATAAAGGACAATGGAAATTTTATGTATTTACTTTACAGCAGTTAATGTTCAATATTATCTTTCATGACATCTAATACATGCTTGACAACCAAAATAATTTAAATTATAGCAATATATACAGGCTGTCCCACGTTTCTTCCGCAAAACAATTTTTTTCAGAAAGTAAATTACTTTTTCAATTCATTAAAAAGTTACAGCCGTTTGAATTATTAACAATATCTTATTTTAAACGGCTCCAACTTTAGAAGGAACAGAGAAAACCAATAAGACCATATGAAACATATTACTTTCTACTTTCTAGAAAAAAAAAAAAACAAAACATTTTGGTATTTTCTTTTGTTCATTTGTTAAGACATTATTAAAATTTCACTTATAATTAATAATTTTTTATTGTTGTAATATGTATTTATTGTGTTTCATTTTTGGTTTTGCATTGTTTGATAACTAATTAATTTTTTATTTTTCTTTTTTTCTTAATATTTCAAAGAGCTCTACAGAAGTTTTATTGTAATATAGTTCCAGTTCAATAAGCACACATTTTTCATTTACTATATATTAGCTGGAACATTATTGGAAATTTTATTTCTAAATTTGTTTTCTAAATAAATTAAGAGGCGTGCATTAACAACGATAATAAGTTAAAAATAACATTTTGACTTATGAATTGTGTACTGTAAGGTTAGCTAAAATGCATATAGGTCTTTTTAATTTTCAAACAATATAAACTATAACTGAAAATGTTTAGCGACATACTTTGTCAAAGTAATATTATAAGTTAATAATATGGTAACATACAAGCGGGATGTAAATTTTAAATATATCAAAAATTACCGCCACAACCTGGATTTGAACCAAGGCCCTTTGCGTCGCTAGCACAATGTCAATAGCTCAGATGGGAGAGCATTGTGCTAGCGACGCAAAGGTCCCTGGTTCAAATCGTCAAGTTGTTGGTTTCTCTTACGTATAGCTTTTATTGCTGTTATATATTACGGTGGCAGGTAATAATTAACTAATTCGTACATCTCAGTTCCAACATACACTTTATTCTATAAACTCAACTATTACACACGATAGCTCGTATACGAATGTGTGCTCAATCCACACATACGGTCAGCATAAAAACTGGACTGGTATAGCAACATAAATATAATCCCGCACATATTCAAATACATTACATATTTCCCCCCTTTAATTTTTAATTACATACATGTGATTAATAAACCAATAAAAATCAAAAAATCAGTTCTATACAACAATCGGAAGTTAATATCGGAAGTAATCAGGTGGTTTTACAATTCTTCGGGGTCTATCTTCCCTTTCCTGAAAATCAGTAGCTTCGCTAGGTTGGTCCTCGGATGTGGCAATGTCGGGAACTTCTTCAGCAATGCCACTAGCTTCCGGAATCACAGATGAACTCGCAAATGGTAACACACCCTGAATATCAGGTCTAACCAATTGGTTGAAATGACGTTTCCATTCTTTATTAATGCTAGGTATATGACAAACAGCTGTGGTAGCACCAATAAGTTTCTTAATAGTCCCTGGTATCCAAGATACTTTATTTTGTGTTCTGTAATCTCTGACCATTACTTTATCATGAATCTTAAAATAACCAGATCTATCCTTTCCCCCATAATGCACCCTCTGTTTATCCTGTTCATTTTCTATTTTATCCCTTAAAACTTTATCAGGTTTCAATAAATCAAATCGAGTGCGTGTGTTTCGGCCAAACATTAACATAGATGGTGAACGATTTGTTGTGCAATGTTCAGCATTTCTATAATCGAATAAAAAGTTGTTAATTGCCAAATTGATATCATTGCCCCCATCTTTGTTTAAACTTTTAATTAATGCATTCTTTGCTGTCTTAACCGAATTTTCGGCAGCACCATTAGATTGTGGATAAAATGGCGGAGAAGTAACATGATTAATTTTATATTTCTTTAAAAATTCTGAAAATTCAAAACTACAAAAATATTTTGCGTTATCCGAAACTAATGTTCTCGGTAAACCAAATCTTGAAAATGTTGCATGTAATGCCTTGATAGTAAAATTTGATGTCATAGTCTCCAAAAATGTGCATCCAAAATTACTAAAAAATAGTGATTAAAAATAGGTCCAAAATAGTCAACATGAACTCTATCAAACACTTCCATTGGCCACTTCAAGGCTTTAAAGTTGACTTTACAGGATTATTTTTGTTTGCTAAACAACTTTCGCAGCTGTTTGTTAAATATTCAATGTCTTTATTAACTCCTGGTCAAAAGAAATGATTTCTAGCTATACTCTTCATCTTTGCAGTACCCAAATGTGAAATATGCAACTGAGATAACATTGATTTCTTTAACCCCCTTGGTATAACGACTCTATGATTCCAGAGTAAAATATTATTTTCTATTGTTAATTGATGACGAATTGGGTAAAACTGCTTAATTTCAATTTTGTGCTTGGCAGATTTTGGCCATCCATGTTTAACATAACTGATAATTTTACACAATGCTTCATCTTTCATAACATGGTCCAAAACCGTATCAAAGTCCACAAGATCGTTAACAGAATATAATTGCTTATAATCCACATCGACATTTTCCCAAGATTCATTTTTATTATCAACAGGAGCTCTGGATAAAAAATCAGCCATGTTCTCCTTTGATTTTACATACTCAATTTTGTAGTTATAGTTTGACAATATTACAGCCCAACGACGCAGTCTATTTGCAGAAAACTGAGGTATGCCTTTAGTTGGTGAAAACATTGCAATTAATGGTTTATTGTCTGTCGACAAAATAAATTCTTGGCCATACAAATATTGATGAAATTTTCCTAAAGCATAAATTATCGCAAGACCCTCTCGTTCAATTTGACTATAATTGCTTTCTGCAGTTGAAAGACTTCGCGAGGCGTAAGCAATCGGCTTTTCTACTTTGTCAGGTAATATATGCGAAATCACACATCCCAAACCATGCGGACTTGCATCTGTTATTAATTTCATAGGGTAATTTGGATTATAATGAGTCAACACTGGGGCTGATGATAATAGATTCTTAACTGTATCGAATGCATTTTGGCAACCATTATCCCAAACAAAGCTAGAATTTTTCTTTAATAACTTGTGCAATGGGTATAATACAGTGGCTAGTTTTGGAATAAACTTCCCGTAATAATTTATCATTCCCAAAACCGATTTAAGCTCTGAAACCGAACGTGGCTGTGCGGCTTTCTGAATAGCTAAAACTTTGTCTTTTGATGTATGCAAACCATCACGATCAATGACATAGCCCAAATACTTGATTTCCGTCTGATAAAAACTACATTTTTCCACTGAAACCTTTAACCCTGAATCCTGTAAACAATCAAGTACTTGTTCTAACCTTGTATTGTGCTCATCTCTATCCTTACCGCAAACTAAGATATCGTCCAAGAAGCAAATGACGCCTTCAATTTTACACAATAAAGTCTCCATTATTCTCTGAAACTTACTCGGAGCACAGGTTACTCCATAAGGTAACCTTTGAAAACTAAAAAGACCCTTATGCGTCGAAATAGTTACTAATTCCCTTGATTTCTCATCTAAACTAACTTGAGCATAAGCTTGAGAAAGGTCTATTTTAGAAAAAATGCAACCACCCTGCAACCTTGAAAATAAATCTTCTATACGTGGTAGAGGGAAATGATCTACTTTCAAGTGTGGATTTATTGATATTTTAAAATCGCCACAAATTCCTACCGAACCGTCTTTTTTTATTACGGGCACAATGGGACTAGCCCAATTAGAATACTCTATACTTTTAAGTACCTTCAAATCAACAAGTCTTTGTAATTCTTTTTCAACACTATCTCTTATACCATAAGGAAGTGGTCTAGCTCTAAAAAATTTAGGTGTTATATTGCTATCTTTAAATTCCAATGATATAACAGCTCTGTTAAAATTTCCCAATCCAGGCTCAAAAACTTTAGAATATGTTTTTGTTAAATTTGTAATATAATGATCCTCTGAATTGAAATTAACCAACGAAAATGAAATATTAAACAATTTCATGAAATCACGACCTAATATTGGTGGGCCACCATTTTTTATTACGAACAAATTCAAATTTTGAATAGTATTCAAATAATTTAATCTGACTAAAATCTTACCAAGCGGTCTCATCTGTGTTCCCGTATAACATACAAAAATTCTTTCTGATCGATGTAATTCGTGGTTCTTTAAGTGGTTCCTCCAATATTCTTCCGAAATTGCCGACATGCCAGATCCTGAGACCAACTGAAAAGTCACAACAGTATTATTAATTTTAGCGTCTATTAAAATAGGTTTATCCGACGAAATCAATGAAAATAAATTATCTGAATTTTCTATAAAATTTTGTGAATTACGATTGTTATTAGGAAAAGTTTTACCGACTGTTTTTTGGGTATTTTTCTTCTTTTCCTTCTTCTTACAAACCGTGGCTAGATGTCCTTGTTCGTGGCAAACATGGCAGGTGAAGGACTTGTAGCGACATTTTGCCGTGAGGTGATTTTGTCTTCCACAAACTTCACAGCACGCTTGCGTACCATTGCTGCTGGAACGAACTGCTCCTTCGGACCCTCTGACGTATGGCTGTGACGTAGTATGACGTCGGACATGATGTACACCAACTTCCGTCTTCACCAAGAGGGCGGAAGTCGAACCTTGTCTAGCGGCCATCTTGTTTGATGCTACTTCTATAACGTCTGCGAATGTCGTTGCTAACTTTTCCTCGAATAAACGGTCCTGTACTGGTCCTTTTTCGAAACCAACAATGAAACGATCTCGCATGAGCATTTCCAGCATTTCGGCGGAAAACTCGCAACGTACCGCTAAACTTCTTATCCTCGCGGCCCAATCGGGTGAACTTTCATGTACAGCTTTGGTCGCGTTGTAGAATTTACTTCTGGATACAAAAACCGATTCACTTATCTTGAAATGACCGTTGAATAACTTGACTAAATGGTCGTAGGTTTTTTCTTCCGGGTTTTCTGGCAAACATAAATTGTAGAGTAACTTGTACGCTTCTTCACTTAGCGCGTTCAACAAATAAGCTCTCTTCATTTCATTCGTTTTGATCTTGTTAACGATGAAATAATTATCTAGTCGGCGTATATAGATTGTCCAATCACTATCTTGAGGATTGAATTCTCGAACTTGCCCATAAACTCCAGCGTTTGCGTCAGTCATCTTGAACCAGACGCGTGGAATGCGTATTCTTCAATTTCCAGCAAAATTCTTTATTATCTTCGTCGCCAATTTGTTATACATTACGGTGGCAGGTAATAATTAACTAATTCGTACATCTCAGTTCCAACATACACTTTATTCTATAAACTCAACTATTACACACGATAGCTCGTATACGAATGTGTGCTCAATCCACACATACGGTCAGCATAAAAACTGGACTGGTATAGCAACATAAATATAATCCCGCACATATTCAAATACATTACAATTGCATATGATTGTGAGTATTTGATATGCAATAAAAGCTATACGTAAGAGAAACCAACAACTTTTCTTTCTGAAGCGTCTCCTTTTGGGAAATTATATACCCGTTACCAACACAATTTATACTCATCCCAGGTCAAATTTGATGAAATAATTTTTATGTTGTATAAATGTTCTTTTAGATGGTCGTATATTTTGGTTTATTTTATTTAATAATATTTATAACATATTTACATTCCATCAAAATTCGTCGAAAATTTAGAGCTTGCTTCCAAATTTTTTTTGTAAATTAGTGATATACATAATTGTCATTATTTTCAGTTGTCGGATATTTGAAACATATTGCTGTAAAGTAAATACAAAAAAATAATATAAAAAAAATAGTAATGATACATTCATGCTATACAAAATACATACTCATTTCTGTTTATTAAGTTAAACACTGCAAAATATCGTTGAAGCTAAATATCTCGAAAACACCAGTAAAGCAATTTGATTTTATTTTATTTCTATTTTGTGAATAAATGTGAATACATGTCAGTTCTGAAATAACCTGAAAAGTAAAAATATGACAACAACAAATTGATTTTTGTATTTATTAACACAAAAAAAGCTATAGATGCAATAAGGTTGTAAGTATAATTTGCTGTGCTGTATGCAATATCTTGAAATGAGATTTTCATTTCATGTAATCGAAAACTTTTATGTTTATGTTAGAAACCGTCGATTAATAATTACAACTCTGTATCAACGTAACTATAACTTTAATCAGGCACTAACTATTATATTAACAATACTTCGACAATGTATCAATAGCACGTCTGCACGCCGTGCTCACTCTTTCGATACTGATCGCTTCCCCAAAAACCAGTTGTATATCATGGTTGTACTGGTATCCGGCCTCGGGTGTAGTCACGTCCGCCCGTGTCCTACAATCGGCCATCCTGCTCCACGGGCTGTCCTCAGACCGCTACAGTAGGCATAAAGAAAAAATATAAATATATATTTTTTTCTAAATACGGTAGCAATCATCGCATTAACTCACATTGTGGAAACAACCACATCAAAATATGCCAACAAAAATTGAGCATAAACAAGGTGCAAACCTTGCCACATTACTTCAAAACATGTAACACCAGCTTTAAAAACTTTATGACCGCCCAACTTGAGCGTATGCAAAGTGCTAAGTTTACAACATTCCTCAAATCATGTAAAACAAAACTTGTTTAAAACTTTAAAATCTCCAAAAACATTTTGAGCGTATGCAAAGTGCTAAACTTACAACATTCCTCAAATCATGTAAAACAAAAATTGTTTAAAACTTTAAAATCTCCAAAACATTTTGAGCGTATGCAAAGTGCTAAACTTACAACATTCCTCAAATCATGTAAAACAAAACTTGTTTAAAACTTTAAAATCTCCAAAACATTTTGAGGGTATGCAAAGTGCTAAACTTACAATATTCCTCAAATCATGTAAAACAAAACTTGTTTAAAACTTTAAAATCTCCAAAACATTTTGAGCGTATGCAAAGTGCTAAACTTACAACATACCTCAAGTATGCAAAGCGCCAGGCTTTAAACACACCAAAATATTTTGAGCGTATGCAAAGTGCTAAACTTACAACATACCTCAAGTATGCAAAGCGCCAGGCTTTAAACACACCAAAACATTTTGAGCGCATGCAAAGTGCTAAACTTACAACATACCTCAAGTATGCAAAGCGCCAGGCTTTAAACACACCAAAACATTTTGAGCGTATGCAAAGTGCTAAACTTACAACATACCTCAAGTATGCAAAGCGCCAGGCTTTAAACACACCAAAGCAATACAACATTAAAAGAGGCACATAATTTCTCTCATATCAGAAATACCATAAGTTATATACAAAGCACATGGCTTTCCACATGTTTAACACATGCATTAACAAACAATTATCTCTCACCTCTTATGCCTGAAACGTTACCCAACGTTTCATCCTATCAGCGGCAACTACTGTACTGTACTGCTTATGTCCCTCTCTCAAATCCTTGACCTGGTAACGATCGTTTCCCACAACGGTTTGGACTCGGAATGGACCCCTAAACTTGGGGCTTAACTTCCTGCTGGACCCCGTACTAGTCTCCGAAGTAATCTGCACCAGGACCAAGTCCCCTTTGTTATACTTCTCGGCTTCACGACGTGCTTTGTTGTACCTCTCACGTTGACGTTTCTGGTCCACTGATATGTGGTCAACAATTTTACCACGCAGATCAGCTAAATCCAAACTATCGAAGTCCTGCTGGACTTCGGTAAGGAGGCTGGCTTCCGCGACAGTTTTCGGCTTATAACCCAACAAAGCCTCTGATGGTGTGCAGTTGATACCCTTATTGAAACTCGTATTCATCGCACTTTGTACTCTTTTAACATGAGTGTCCCACTGTACACTATCGGTGTCCGCACTTAGTGTAGCTAGCGCATGTAAAATTGTTCGGTTATACCTCTCGCAGTGCCCGTTCGCGCGCGGCGTTGCCACAGCGTTTAACACATGTTTTATTCCATAGGACTCACAAAACAATTTGAATGTACGCGATGTAAATGCGGTTCCGCGATCACTGATTATTCGTGTGGGAGTTCCAAATACGCACATCAAACGTTCAAATGCCTTTACCACCGGTCGTGTTTTTTGTGTTTTGACAGGTTCAATTATTGTAAATTTCGTAAATGCGTCTACAATAACCAAGAGAAATTTATTACCTCGCGAACTAGCTTCAAATGGCCCGACGTGATCAATGTGTACTGTATGATAAGGTACCGCGATTTTTTGTATCGAATTCAGCCTTCCTTGCTTTTTACCTGCACAATGTTTATAATACGCACAGTTTAAACACGCCTGTATATATTTAGTTACGAACCGCCGCATTTTAGCAAACCAATAATTTGTTTGTATTCTCTTCAACGTATTTTCAATACCTTGGTGACCATTTTGATCGTGACACAATCGACAGATTTGCCATCTTGAAGCTTTAGGTACAACCCATGCCAATTTTCCGTTCTCTAGTCGTCTATACAATCTATCACCTTGTACTTTGTACTCTTTAAAATAGATTTTCGTATCTTCGTCGTTTATACCGCTTAGTAATATCGTTCGTATTCGGCCCAACTGGTCATCCTGTAACTGAGCAGCTAATATCCAGTCGCATTCCGTTAAATTTACTTCATATACATCAATTATTTCTTCTTCATTCGGACATCTACTTAAACAATCTACGTGAGTCATGCTTGCGCCGGGTCTATATTTAACCTCAAAGGTATAATCTTGGACATCGAGCCACCAACGAGCTATTCGTGGTATCAGCTCCTTTTTCGCAAAGGTGGTTCGCAACGCACTACAGTCAGTCATGACTACAAATTTAATGCCCAGTAAATACATGCGAAAATGTTTTAACGCAAAAACAACCGCCATGGTCTCCAACTCGTATGAGTGGTAATGTTTTTGATCTACGGTGGTTTGTTTGCTGTAATAAGCAACAACCCGCGTTTCCTTATCATGTGTTTGAAACAATATAGCACCTAATCCTCGGGAGCTTGCGTCGGTGTGTAACTCCGTCTCTAGCTCGGGGTCAAATATCGCCAAAACAGGTCTCGTTGTTAATATGCGTTTAACGGTATCAAAAACTGTTTGTTGTTCTGTGGACCACGACCATGCAACATTTTTCCGCAAAAGACATGTTAGTGGTGCGACAATTTTTGCGTAGTCTTTAACAAATTTTCGAAAATACCCCGACAGTCCCAAAAATTGTCTCACTTCCTTTATATTTTTCGGAGCTTTCATCATTTTTACGGCTTCTATTTTTCTTTGTCCTGGTCGCACCCCTTCAGCACTAATTTCCCTCCCTAGGTATTCTATTTTTTCCATAAAAAATTTGCACTTTTCCAATTTTAATGTAAGGTGGTGGCATCGTAGTGCGTCTAGCACTTGACGTAATCGCGATAACCCCTCTTCTATATTTTTACATGGTATAATAATATCGTCGATGTAGGGAAACGCAATGGTGTTTTTGAAAGGTCCTAGCGCGTTGTTCATCAGCCTTTGGAACACTGCCGGTGCATTCGTTAATCCGAACGGCATGCGTAAAAATTCATAGTGGCCGTCCGGAGTAACGAAACCTGTTTTTGATATTGAATTCGTCGCCAGTGGCACTTGGTAAAATCCGGAAGCAAGATCCAACCCAATAAAATATTTGTGACCACCCAAACAATCAATCTGGTCGTCTATTAGGGGTAGTGGATACTTATCCTTGACAGTTATAGCATTTAAACGTCTAAAGTCTACACACATTTGATAATCGCCTGTTTTTTTTTTTACTAACAGCACTGGGCTCGCAAACGGCGAATTTGACTCTCGAATTATTCCGCTCTCCAACAAATCGTCTATCGTGCGCTTTAAAACCTCCCTCTCTTTCAAGGGTATACGGTACGGACGATATACAACCACGTCTTCGGTTACGCATTTTATTTCCATTTCGATAACGTTTGTTTTTCCCAAATCTTGCATAGAAAATGACATGCAGTCACGGTATTCCATCAATAAATCGCGACAACAATTCCGCGTTTCTTCACCAACGTCGCCAATTAACAAATCGAAATTACCTTCAGTGCACAAATGAATATTTTCGCATTCTTCAATGATGCGCAACTTTGGTAATCGTCTGATTGTTACTTTATTATTAACTTTGATCATTGCTACTTCCGGTAAATTCAGAAAATCGCCACCAACAATGCAGTCGTGAATCATTGCATCATCACTCACTATTGTGAAATTAATAATACTTCGGGCATCACCAATTTGTAAGGTAGATTTCACGCTGCCTAAACTTTCGACTAAACTTCCAATAAATCCCCGAAGTACCCGACATTTTCCAGTTTGTTCGCGGGTTAGTGAGACTTTCTCTAAAACTGATTCCCTTATTAAGGTGCACGTGCTGCCGGTATCCACCAAAGACTTTATCTTTTCCCCATTTATCACTACTGACAGGATATAAGGATTTTTACCAACGCTGGTGGTTGTGCCGATTTCATTTACATTTTCGCTCGCTGTTTTCTTAGCCTTAGCTCCCCGAACATCGTCCCGTTTCTTAGTAATTAAACAAAATTGTTTTAAGTGGCCCAGGCGATGACAGCCATAACATTCCACCCATGGTTTTTGACACTCACGTACCATATGACCACCCCGACAATTGAAACAAACAACTTTTGGCTTATTCGCGACTGATTTATGATGTCTGTTTTCCTTAATGACATTTAACAGTTCCACCCGTTTAGTTGGCGGCACTTTGCCGATACTATTGAGGAATGCAAATAGTTCGTTAGTATCGACAAATTGCGATGATTTCGCCGACCTCGCTATGCCCTCGTCCGGTATTCCGCCAATTACCGCGTCAATTAAATAGATTTCAGGTATCACTACGTTCATTAACTTAATCTTGGCAAGTTTTTCAAAACAATACTCCCCAAGATCTTGGCCGGGTCGCGCCTCAAAATTCGCGGCGTCACGGAATAATTTCGCGAACGGTAATGGTCGATGGAATTGTTTTATAAATACCTTTTTAAAATCTTTCCACTGCATATTCATGTATTCTTGACTGTCATACCAACGTCTGGCCATTCCTCGTAACCGGTTGGCGACTGCGCGCACTGTACACACACTACTCCAATCGTACGTTTTCGCGATATCTTCAACACGGGCAGCCCATGCTTCGACGGTCAAATCCGCCTTTTGGGGATCGAATGGAGGTATTAAAGCCTCGTCCTGAAGTCCGATATTACGGTGACGGTGGCCTTCTACCTCTTCCAAGCGTTTCTCAACCCGGCGAAGCTTCCGCTTCGTCGTCCTTGATAATTCGCTAGGTGCACTTGACGAGAAACTAGAGGAAGATACTTCTCTACGTCGCCTTTTCTTGGATTTTGATCGTTCCTTTTGTTGCTTCCTACGCCCCATATTGCAATTATTGCGCAAAACTGCGGTAATAATTACAACTCTGCATCAACGTAACTATAACTTTAATCAGGCACTAACTATTATATTAACAATACTTCGACAATGTATCAATAGCACGTCTGCACGCCGTGCTCACTCTTTCGATACTTATCGCTTCCCCAAAAACCAGTTGTATATCATGGTTGTACTGGTATCCGGCCTCGGGTGTAGTCACGTCCGCCCGTTTCCTACATTTATTAATATAAAACGTCATATTTAATAAAAACACAATTACATTGCAATGTAGGAATTACATAATTAATTACACATTAAGCTAATAAATAGAAACATATAAATCATTATAATCCAATTCAAAGCATTCGAACAAGGTTTCGCAAATAATAAATTTCCGATATACGAGTTGAAGCGTAAACGGACAATTTTTTGCACTTAGCGGCCGAGCGGTCGACCAGAATAACAAAAAACTTGTACTTGGATGTATCATCGACACACTGCTAAAATATTTATAGAACTTACTTAATTCCAAGAGTGTACAATGTCCTATACCTAAAATGTACTCGTACCTACTGAAATAGATTTTTAACCATGAACTGCAGTTTTAAATAAACAGAACTTTATTAAACAAGTTTTTTAGGTCATTTTTCATTATAATTAATTTAGTATTTATAAAATTATAAGCCTACAATAAAACACAATATTAAAAATAAAACAAAATTGTGAAGAAATTAAAGAAAATCTGCTTAATTCAATTTCAGTAACTGTTCAAAAACGTTGCAATTTTCCGCTAAACATGTTACAATTCTTTTTAACATATTATTGTTGGTGGCGTCCCTGATAGAGTTAGCACATAACCCATTGAAAGCAGCTCGAACTCTACCTTTCATGTTCTCCTTATCAGTTATTGTTTACTGTTTACAGCGCCGCAGTAAGGAAATCTTGCGCCTGGGGCCACATATCTTACTTGCGCCCCATTTAGTAAAAAAAATAATTTTGTTGTAAAATTTATTTTGCATAATAAACTTAACATAACTCCATGAACAAAAAAATATAACGCACATTCTATAGAAATATTAATGTAAAAATTTTTCTATTAACAACCATAACTAAAATTATAATAACGGTAAGAAATAAACAAACAAACAAATATTAAAACCTAACTTTTCTAGCCTTCAACTGCAAAAATTTGTTAATTAAACCTTCATAATTTATAGCTTTAGCTATTGATATTTCGATTGAAATTATTGCCAAATTAGTTAGACGTTCTTGGTTCATCGTAGATCTTAAATATTTTTTTACGAGCTTCAGTTTACTGAAGGATCTCTCGCAGGAAGCTGAGGTTACGGGAATGCTTAGAAAAATCCTGTATGCTATCTCCATGTTTGGGTAGCTTGCCACTAAACCGAAATCATGAATCAGCTGTAGAATCTCGAGATGTGACATCTTAACGACATGTGTGTTTAATGACTGAAGCATGTTCTTTGCGCTTACAACATCTGAAATAAGTTCAGCAGCATTCAAATCACAGTGGTATTTAAGAGCTAAATCTGCACTATGTTTTTCTAAGTCTGCTTCCGTCAGGCTGGTGATCGACTGCCCACAAAGATATTCAAATGTATCAGCGAGCTTTGAAAGTTGTTGGAACTGCCAATCGAGCTGATTATATATGAGGTCAAGCACTTCTATGCAGTTAACTTTAAATTTTTCTTTTTCAGTCAGATTTCTGCCTTCGTCTTCAGCTTGCTCGGATACCATTCGTCTTACTTTTCTGGCACGCCTTTCTTGAAATTCGGTTTCCATGCTAAGTTCTTTACACATACTATTGGCCTTATCGTGGATTTCTTCAAGTGAACTTCTTAGCGCATTTAGCTGGTCGCTTAGCCCTCTTAACAGTTTGCTTCCACAAGCGACATCCATGTCTTTGCGTTGTTAACTGTTAAGCAATGTTAACTCGGTCTATTTTATCTAATATGGTATTCCAAAGTGTCAGACTGCAAATGAAATCATAATCGATCTGGCGTATAAAACTATGTGCAGCCGATACACCTTCTGAATTTCTGTTTTCTTCGATAATATAATTTAATGCACTGATTACATTTGGCAACCCATTAAATAGAGCATTTACTGCATTTCTTTTTGCTGACCATCTTGCATTGCTACTGGCTTTGAGCGAAAATATCCCACCGACTGGTTGATCTTGAGAAAAATACAAACAGATTTTGTACTACACCGAAAAACGTGATTATGCGTGAGGAAACACTAGCAGCGTGTACACCAACCAGGTTACAAGGGTACAAGGGAATGAGCAGAACATGGTACAAATGTAGCAAGCTCATTATTTTCTAATATGCGCGCCTGTAATCCTTTATACTTTCCCGCCATGTTTGCACCATTGTCGTAACATTGAGCCCTACAGTTGCGTATGTCTAATCCATCTTTTTCAATTTTTGCTAATACTTCGCATGCTAGGCCCAGGCCGGTTTTGTCTTTATTCTATAAAGTCAATAAATCTTTCCTCTATAGTACATTTACCATCCTCCGACATTTTCACGTATCTAATTATTTGTGTCATTTGTTCTTTGTGTGATATATCAGGCGTGCAGTCAAATGAAATCGAAAAATATTTTGCTCTCTTTATTTCGTTTAAAATTTTCGTTCTGATTTCAGAACCAATCAAGGCAATAATTTCATTCTGAATTTGCCATGAACAATAAGAAATTTGTTTTGTTTCAGTCAATTTGATATTTTGTATGTGTGCATGAATTCCGCTATTATATTTTTCAATTAATTCTAATGTACTAAGAAAAATACCTGCATCTGGACTTCCTATGGTGTTTGAAGAACTTCGTAGTAGCAGGTTATTTCCTGCGCAATACAATATCACGTCGATTATAGTCCTTACGACATGTCTCCATTTATCTTTCTCGTTATCTATTGACGTCTCAAGTGTAGAGTCAATTACTTGTCCAAGTTTCAATTGCTTCTCGAAATTTTTCCAAGTAATAAAGGCAGTTCTGTGTTCTACATTGTTCTCATGACTAGGGATTTTCGGATTCAGTTTCTTCCATCTTGAGAATCCCCTAGACGGATCAGCTATGCCTGACGATGTTTTATTTTTTCGAATAGCATACAGGGGAAGCAAAACACCGACTTTTTGTCCGACTGTACAGTAGCCAATCTCTATTAATCTTTTCGCCATTGGGCAACATTTTAAAAAACAACTTGTGCTAAAACGCATACCGTCTTCATCAGCCGAATTCATAAAATTAGCGTCCCTATCTTGTTTCGGCCCGTTTTCAACTAATAACTTGATAAATTGTCGAGAAAATGGTCTTGGCCATGTCGCAGGATCATAAAAATCAATTTGATTACAACGTATTGTGTCGCCTTGTACATTCCCGTCATTCATTTCCACGTCTTCTGGTAATGGGCTTTTTTTTTTTTTAAATAACGGCGAAGGGAGGGAAAGAACCCACCACCACCCCGCTGCACGGCATCGCCTGAAGGGCATACTTCCTGCAGCGACATCTCCCAACATTTCTCCCGTCGCCCTTCCGTTTTGTGGCCTACTGGCTCTTTTACTATTTATTTTAAACCACAAATACAGATACGACAAACAAGACTACCTACTTACTAATAACATACTACTACGCTACTTATTCTACTATCTCCTAATATTACTTATTCTACTACCACCACCGTTTCGTGCTCATAACCACAGGTCTTTCTGGGACACCGCCACCTAGACTTTTCTTCTGGGACCACGGTATAACCACCGGTCCCTCGCCTGACTCCGGTCGTCCTGAAGTCTGGTCCGGATTTCCAGAACCCTAAACATTTCTCGCTTCGGCAGTTCCGGAAGCTTTCCTGCGCCGGTTTCCGGACGCTATTCTGCCTTTCTCGCTTTTGCCCTCTCCGTCCCCGGGACCATCCCTACTCCTTAACAACTAAGGCGTGGGAGGGGCTCTCGCTTCATCACGCTTGTCGTCCTCGTTCTTGCACTTTAGGATATCTCCCACGGTGTGTGCGATCCGCCGCCACTCCTCCGGTCCTTGCAACATGCGCCGTACCATTCTTTCCTCGTTGAGGTCTTCCTGATATGGACACGCGCTTCTATGTGCTGCCCATCTTTCGCATCGAAAGAGAGTATGCCCAGGTGTGTCCTCCTCCCCGCAGTACCGGCATTCTGGGCTGTCCCTTCTCTTGAATCGGTGCAGGTATGCCCCGAAACATCCGTGGCCGGTTAGAGCTTGGGTGAGCTCATAGTTGACTTCACCATGCCTTCTATTCACCCACCCCGATAGGCTGGGTATCAGGCGATGGGTCCATCGTCCACATTCATCCTCGTCCCACTCCCTCTGCCATGCCTCTATTGTTGCTGTCCGATCTGCGACGCGGGAACCACCCTCATGTGCTCTTCTGTCATACCGTTGCCTTCTTTCCTCTACTTTTAGATGTAGTGGCACGCAATTACCAGTACCGCCATGGTAGATACGGTCTGTACGCCGACGTCACTCCGATCGCCGCTCTTCTTTGAACTCGTAGGAGCCGCTGCCTTCTGTTTGCGAACTCCATATCGTCCGCCCACACCGGCGCCGCATACAGCATCACCGACTCCGCCACGGACGCGAGAACTCTCCTCTTTGCTGCCGTCGGGCCCCCCAACCTTGGCATCAGCCTCAGGAGAGCCCCTGTTGTCCTCTCCGCCCTTGCCGCCACCTCTTCCACGTGCTTTCTGTACCTGAGGTTTCTTTCTATTCTCACTCCCAGGTACTTGACGCTGTTCCCGAGCTTGATTAGTATCCCGTCCACCGCCAGCGTCACCGGCTCACACTTCCGTCTGCCGGTTAGGAGCACGGCCTCGGTTTTCTCGGCAGCCAGCTGCAGTTGTCTGTCAGCCATCCACGCGACGATTCCCGCGATGGCTGCGTTCGCCCTCCCCTCGAGCTCGGCGCAAGTGGCGGCGGCCACCACCATCGCTAGGTCATCCGCATACGCCACCAGTTCCACTCCAGGAAGCTCCAGACGCAGCACCCCATCGTAAAAGACGTTCCAGAGCGTTGGCCCCAAGACCGATCCCTGGGGAACGCCGCTTGTTATCCTCTTCCGTGAGGCCCTCCCGTCTTTATCCTTTAGGATAATCCATCTGTCCTTCAGGTAACTCCTGATTATCCTCAGTAGGTACCGGCTGATGCCTCTTGTTTCCAGCTCTGCGATTAGGTGTTCCCATGCAACGGTATTGAAGGCATTTCTGACGTCGAGTGTGACCAGCATGCAGAGCTGTTTTTTCCTCCTCGTTCCTTGGTTCGCCCTCTTTGCTTTGTCCTTCACGCTCCTCACCGCGTCCACCGTAGACCTTCCTTCTCGAAAGCCAAACTGGTTGTCCGCCAGGGGAGCTCTCTCGTCTAGCTCGGTTTTCAGTCTACTCACCAGCACGTGTTCCATTAGCTTGCTGCTTGTGTTCAGCAGGCAAATGGGCCTATACTTTGGTGGTTCTCCTTCCGTGGCCTCTCGTTTGGCCAATAGGAGGAGGCTGGACGTCTTCCACTTTTCTGGGTATTTCCCTTCCGTGAGGATTGCGTTCATCACGTCTGTGACGTACTTTCCCGCTACTACGACCATTTCCCTGATCGCCTCCGGAGGCACTCCATCAGGTCCCGCGGCTTTCTTAGGCTTGATCTTTCCTGCCGCTGTCCTAACTTCCTCTACCGTGAGAATATTCGTAACCTCTTCCGGTTCCTGCTCGTCTTCCTCCGTGATGTCATGTTCTGGGAACAGTTCATCCACTACCTTCATTTCGGACAACGTCAGGTTCGGTGGCGGTAGTCTGGCTTTTAGCCTTTTCGTGACTATTTTGTACCCCTGCCCCCACACGTTATTTTCCACTTCTTCAATCACGCTGGTCCAGTGGCGTTGCTTGGATTCGGCAATTGCTATCTTCAGTGCCCTTCTAGCCTCCCTGTATCGTACTGTAAGGAGTGCTCGTCTGTCTTCATCTCTGGTTTCTCTTTGGGCGGCCCTTCTAGCAGCGTTGCTCACCTTCCTCAAGTCCGCAATCTCCTCAGTCCACCAGTATACTGCCCTATTGCCCGCGCAACTACTCTTGGACATGGCTGCTTCGCATGCCTTTGCGAGTGCAGCCTCACATGTTGCTACATTTGGTGGTTCTCCTGCCGTTTCCGTTTCGAACGTCTCCCTGAACTTGGTGCGGTCTAGTTTCCTCGCGTTGTAACGCTTGGATACGAACTGCTGAGTCTCCTCCCTCGATTCTCGAATGTCCCTCAGCCTGTACTCAATATACATATGGTCGCTGAGGGTTTCTTCTTCCACCACTCTCCATCCTTCCACCTGTCTTGCGACGTTTGCAGTAGCGAAGGTGACGTCTATCACTGATCCTCCTCCCCCTCTCCTGAATGTGTTCGCATTTCCTTCGTTCAGGGGAACCAGACTATTCCTCGATGCCCACTCACTCAGTGCTTCTCCTCTCCTGTCGGTGACTGCCGATCCCCATTCCTGTGATTTTGCGTTGAAGTCACCAGCCACTATGTACTTGCCGCTTCCAGATCTCATGCCCTCCTCCAGAGTGTCCAGGAGGTTCTGGAATTCCGGGCCTTCCATAGCGGGGGAGGCGTAACAGCTGTACATCGTCACCGTTCCCGTGTCCACCCAAGCGTAGCCCTGTCCTGCTCCCTGTCTCGTGACGTGAACCTTACGTCCCCTTATTCCGATGGCCGCCTTCCGGCCGATGTCCTGCTTCCAGCCTAGTATCTCGGTCATAGCTCTATTTTGTTCTGAGACCAGTAGAATGTCAGTGTTTTGTCTAGCCGCTGTTGCTATTAATAGCTCCTGAGCGGATTTTCCCCTTCCTAGGTTTACCTGTATGATGGAGGTGGCCATGGCGTTTGGTAACGTCTATCGCTCTCCCGTATCGACTGCAGCCTCATGATTCTGGACGATCGCATATAAGATCCCACTCGCTCTAGGTCTTCCCGCGCCAGTTCCTCTGTGATTCCCATTCCTCGCATGAAGTCGAGGTATATGGCTCTTAGTTCTTCGCCGCGGGGCAACCCCTCGGACATAATCTTTATCTCTGAGGAGGGTTTACTTTCTCCAGAGATTATCTCCCCGTCTTTTGTGCTCTCGAAGTAGCCTAGGTGGGTCCTCACTAGGTCAAAGAGTGTTCGGTCCCTTAGTCTCTGAGTTGCGTATCTTACGCTTTGCCTGGTCATTCGTACTGTGGGGGGGACCGCCGAGTACCACCCGGGTTGTCCATCCACGTTGCTTTTTCGCGGTTTCCTTTCCTCCGTTTTAGGTATTCCAGTTGCATTGTTGTTCGTCGCCATCCGCTGCGGTGGGCACGGTGTCAGAGTCTCCACCTTCCCACAGGGATACCGGATACATGCCTTGGTCTCCGTGCGGAGCACTTCGCCCGCCACAAACGCGATATATCCCTCCTTCTTTTGTAGGTGACGCTCCAGTCTTTCCATGTCCCTTTTCCTCTTTGAAGGAGGTCTATTCTTCTTTTGTGTAGGGGGTTGGCGCCGTTCCATCACTGGTAGGTCTCGTTCCCCTGCTCTTCTTCCATTTCCGCTGCTGTGGGTGTTAGACATTTCTGTCCTGAGCACCTACCTTGTCGTCTTTCCTCGTTACGTTCATATATTTTGGGCATCTGATGGTATGTGCCCTATGGCCGTCCTGTTCGCATACTGGGCAGTGAGCTTTCTCCTCGCACACCTTTGATAGGTGACCTTCTCTACCGCAGTTTCTGCAGAGTTTTTCCCTGCTGGGTCCTCTGCAGTCCTTCGCGATGTGTCCCGTTTCCCAGCACTTGTAGCACGTTTGTGGCTGTATCCTTTCGCTTATTCTTCCTACTGCCCAACCCACTTCCAGGGTTTTCATACGCAGAAGTGCCACTGCCTCAGTCTTCCGTAAGTTGTAGGGTGGCCTTGTTTGCCCGTATGCCTCTCTCAGCGACTTTACCGTTACTCCTTCATTTAGGTTTCCCAGAGCCTCTTTAAGTGCCTGCTTTACCTGCTCCTCTGTGGCAGTTGCCTCGAGCTCTTTTATCGTCAAGAGCTTTTCTCTGCCAGCTACTCTGGACTTGAGTCCCGAAGTCTCACTGATTTTTTCTTTCAGTGCCTTCGCGCTCTCTCGGTCCTTAACGGTGATCATGAGGTCGCCGTTTCTCGTCTTCCTGGCCCCCTTGATGTTGAGGCTACCTGCGCCCCCTTTAACGTGTTCTTTTACCTTCCTGAGGGTTTCTACGTACGAGGCGTTGTCGGTAGTTACAATAACCGCCTCCTCCTTCTTCCTTTTCAAGGCTGGCAATTCCTTTTCTCTGGGCATTCTCGGAATTTCCGAGTCCGCCCCTTTGTTCTGCTGGCCGGCCTGTTGCCCTAGCTTGGCCACACCCGCATAGCTCCTGCCTTTTTCGTCTTTCTTGGCAGTGTAAGCGGTGATTTTTGGACCGCTCTCTCCCATAACTTCCTTCAGGCAGGCGCGTACCTCTTCGGCTCCTCCACCCTCGGGGTTATTGATAGCCAGTTTGCCTTTCCCCCCGACGGCCGCTTTAAGCTGTTCCATACGCTCCTTTCGGCCGTTCTCCTTGCCCTCGTTCCTCAAGACAAAGACCCGTCCTTCGGTTGTTAGCGTCTTCGTTCCGACTTTTACAGTGGTCTTTCGGATGATCTCCACAAAATCCCCTTCCTCCGTCTCTACTTCCGCGTACTTTGGGCAGTACCTGATGAGACCCCTTTTAAGCCCTCTTTCCTTTCCCGACTCGTCCTTTTCCAGCATTATGGCCACGTCGAATTCTGGAGGTGCGTATAGGGGGTTTCCCGTAGCCTGCAGCATTCCATACTTGTCCTCCTGTGGTTCGTCTGGCCACTGGGTGGCCATGTCCACTGTGACTTTCTTCCTTGTGACTAGGTCCGCACTAGTCGCCTGACCTCCTGATCCCCGGTCTCTACGAGTCACCTTTGCCTCTGGGCTTTTTGTGGCGTCTTGCAGTTTCCTGACTTCTTTCTCCGCGGCGCCCATCATATTCTCTAGCTGCTCCGACCTTTCTCTTATCTCCTTTTTGGTGTTGGCGCTGGTTAGTACTACCGCCCGCAGCTCTTGTATTGTCTGGCTCATTTCTTTCCAGACGTCGCCTAGATCTCCTTCCTCGTCAGGCTTCTTTCTTTTCGCCTTCTTGACGGTTCCTCCGGGGCCGACCATTAGCCAACCCGTCGAAGGACTATCCTCCCCGTCGCTCGCGAAGTACGCAGGCGTTGCTGGGGTGATCTGTTCTGCTACAGTTTTAACCCCTTGCCCGCCGGTCGGTATTTTTATTGTCGGAAGCGACAATTTTCTGTCCCTCGGTATTGGGGATCGCGCTAGTCGCTCTCGCCTTGGAAATTTCCCTTCTAGATCCTCTACCATGTCATGGACGAGGGCTCCTCGCGTATGCGTCTCCGTGCTAATATCCCGGTATTCCTGGTCTTGATCGTGCCCTTTGGACGGCGCATGGATCCCTCCATCTCTGCTACACCTTCCCTGTTGGTATCCACTACCACTCGGTAGTGGATTTCCTCCCGCGCTCATTTTTTCGTTCGTTGCGCGTCACTCCTCCGAGATGTTCATGTCGCCACAAAGTATTATTATTTTTACTTTGGAGTAACCATTTTTGCCAATTTTCGGCTTGCTTCTTTTTTTCTTCTTCTTTCTTAATTCTCTTTTTCTTAAACTCAGCACCAGACTTTTTTCGAAACATGTATATATTATTATGGTATTCTAGGTCGAAATTTGTTTTTTTACAAAATCCCTAGAAAATAAAACCTTGTTGGGGTATTGCGTATTTTAAAATTTTCTTTGTATATAGCGTAATTTTTAATTAGTGATGCACATTGGATAGTTTCAATAATGGAAATATTTGCAAGGCGATGATTTTAATAATCGGAAATATCAAGAAAAAAGCAAGTCCGAATAATTATAAAAACATAAATAAAATTTCTAATCGCATAATGGGAATATTGAGACGTTGGTATCGGTCGTGCGAAATTAGTATGTAGCGTGGTCAGTATGAAGTCAGTACGCTGAACACCGTGTACAGCTGTGGCAATATAAATAAATAATACGCTTTTTTTTTGTTTCACTAACTACTTATGTGATTTATTGAAAATAAAATATTTTACTGGCAAAGGGGAAAATGCAATAAAACCTACGCAGTTATTTCAAAATAAGTAGACGGTGTCCAGTGGTGCCCGGCCAATGTATTCTAAAGCAGAGTTAGTGGAGGGGTACCCTCATCCTATTTTGAAACATCTCTACCTAAGGACATATTAATTAAAAGTTGGTACTTACCTATCCCAAATCGCAAAGGCAATTGTAAAATAACAGATACAATAACAGATGTAAAATAAAATAATAACAGATGTACGTCTATAATTGTGATTCTAAACAAAAACTTTATGATTATTATATGCTCATCTATCCTAGCGTGGTACTATCTGAGCGAATTTTAGTGCTTACTTCAGATAAGTCACTAAACATGAAGTTGTTGCGCTTACAGCGCCTGACCGTTACCGGCCAGGCCGGCGTTGAATTGTGGTCACATTTGGATACGTTGCGCGAAAAAAACAGCCTACCTATAAAGCATTCTACTAATATGATTTCTGTGCTTTTTTCTCTGTACTTAACGTAAAAGTATACCCCTAATAAACCGCGCGAAACAGACCATATCGGGGTGCGGTTTCCTAGAAAAAGTAGGACATATATGGGCATGGTGTTTTCACTAATGCATTACAAAAGAGTTGGACTATTTCATAAAGTTATTTTCAACTACCAAATTTGGATAGTAGTCGTTAAAAAATACGTCTAACTTTGGCAATTTTCACTTGTCTATATTTTTGTCTGGTATCAGTTTGAGGAAACGATAACAACTTTATAAAATAGACACATTCATGGACAATAGCGTGAGGTCTCATAAATACCTTAAATACATTTTCTCGACGTGTAAACACGCACCCCTTTTCACCCTGATTTCGTGATAAAATTCTTCAAATATGTGTGGTATCTTGTGGTGAATAAAAGAACTATTCTGTTCTGTATTACCGACTTTCTACTCGATTGAATAAAGAGGTACATGAAAAGAGATGGTCTCGACTCTAGAGTAGACTCTAGTCTAACAAAGCAAAATATGTTCTAATATAATCGATACCAGACGGCGTTTACATTTTTACTTTGGATGGATATCAAGATGATCAATTTTCGGTTTAAATACAAACTGATTCAATTTGTAAATATACATTTATCAAAATGCGGATGATTTTTGAATAGGCACACGATTTTAATTTTGTTAATCATCCCGTAATACAGTAATGATCATCTTAAATTCAAAATGTGAATTCAGCTCTAGACTCACATGCGTTGTCGCAAAAATAAAACTAGAATTTATTTTTAGGAGTTGAGGCTGTTGCGATGTTTCCGCGTAGATATTATGTATTAGGTATATGTATTAGGTCTATACATTCTGTGCCATAATGTATAGCCGTAAACTGATGGGTATGTTAATTTTTGTTTTCTTGGACAAACATTCTAAATACCTATATTACTGATTATTGAGTAGGTACTACTTGAAATACTACTTGGAACCGCGAGCCGCCCAAGCGATCCAAGGGAGAGACCAAGCACCTCCGGTACGAAGACCCAACCCCAATACTCAGGTAGAAGGGCTGAGGAGCGTACTGGGGATACCCAAAACAAACGGTTGCGTTCGGCGACATATTCGGAGCAGTCACCGGCTCACCACAAGAGGGCGAGACACGCACCGCAAAACACCACCGCTAACACAGCGGCAATCAGCTTCCGGGAGGCTTTGACTAGTCACCTCCGGGTTGTCATCATTGACGGCCGCAATCCCCTTGGTAAGATCAAGGAAGCGGACGGCAAGGAAGTACAGAGGGAGCTTTTCAGACTTATTTGGGAAGAACTGAGCGTCAGACCCTCTGGATCCAACGAACCCCAGATCACTTTCCGATCTTGGAGCTTCGAGGGAGAGAAGCTCAAGGTCACATGTGGTGACGACGTGTCCCTTGCATGGCTGAAGAACAAAATCACGAAGCTAGTTTGCGCCAAAGACGCACAGCTTCGCGTTATCAGGGAGGACGAGCTTCCGAGGATGCCCAGAGTTCAAATCTGGATACCCTCATTGCTTCTGCTGGACCCAGAGGTCAAGCCCTCCAGCGACAGACTGATCAACATCCTGGCTGATCAGAATAGACACCTGGACATCCACAGCTGGTGCCTTTTCAATTTCGAGGAGGTCTCCAACAGCTCTGGCGATGCGGGATACGTTCTCGCATTTGGTGCAACCCCGAAGGATGCCAATTGGCTCCGCGCTAACGGATCGATCCTCAATCTGTTCTTCGGAACGATTAAGGTCCGCGTCAGTGGGTGGCAAGACCTGGAACAGGAGCTCACCACCGAGATAAAAACGACGGCAACTTCGGGGGCTTCTACGGCAACTATAGCTGTAGCACCCTCGACTGTGACGGCGCCAGTACCTGCTCCGACACCTTCTGTCGTGGAAGCAGCACCAGCAGTGGCTAGGTCGGAGGAGATGGAGTTCACGGAGTTGAAGACGCCGAAGACACCATCCTCGCCGGACTCTTGTGTGTCGGACTCCATCCTCGACACACCCCCGAGCAAAACGACAGCCACTGTCAAACCACCTTCTCCCTCTCAGTAAAATGAGCAGCCAGGAAGCCAGAACAAGCCCCATGGACAACATCACCATCAGGGTAGTACAATGCAATCTGCATCGCAGCAAGATAGCAACGGCAACTCTTTGCCGTCATCTTGACGTGATTCAAGAGCCATGGACCTCTGGGTCCAGGGTACTTGGTCTTAGTAATCTTATCGGTACTGTTTTCAGCAACGCCGGTGACAGCAGACCTAGGACCGCAATTTTTGTGCCCAGGAATCTTCATGCCTACCTCCTGCCTCAATGCTCGAACAGGAACGTTACTGCAGTGAGGGTACAATGGATCCTTAAAGGGATAGCACATGAGATCACCATGGCAGCTGCCTACCTCCTAGAGGAGGAAAGACCCCCATCGCAGGAGCTGAAGGCGTTAGTCGACACCTGCAACGGAAGGAAATGGCAGCTGATCATTGGATGCGACTCCAACGCACACTCCACGGCGTGGGGCAGCAGAGAGGACAACATCAGGGGTAAGTTACTGCTTGAATTTATTACTAGCAGCTATTTAGATATACTAAATCGTGGGACGGAACCGACATTCGTCAACGCACGCTGTCAGACCGTCATTGACATTACGTTAGCCACCTTAGGTATCTCGCAACAAATCACCAACTGGCGTGTCTCAGAGGAAGCTTCCCTGTCAGACCACAGATGGATTACCTTCGACCTGGTCGTCACGAGACCAGGAAAAGATTGGGACGAGATTCCAGAAGGACGAACATCGCCGCCTTCTGCGACAATCTTTCTGGTGAGTTGTAACATGTGAACATCTCACGCCCTCGTAACATCGGAGACCTGGACAATTACTCGTCTGTCTTAAGCAACGCTCTGATGAAATCGTACAAAAAGGCCTGTCCCTTGAGGAAAGAACCAGAGCTGGGACGCGCCACCCCTTGGTGGTGTTCCGAGCTCGAACGACTCAAGGTGGATACCAAAAGGGCTTTCAATAAGGCACAACGCTCAAAAACTGACCTGGACTGGGCCGATTACAGAAGTAAGCGTTCCGAGTTCAGGAAAATAATCAGGCAAAGGCAGAGGGCTACCTGGCGCAGCTTCTGCGAAAGCGTGGAATGCATCGCCGATGCCTCTCGCTTGAAAAAAATACTGTCTAAAGATCCAAGACAGGAAGTAGGTATCTTGAGGAGGTCTGATGGTTCTTTTACCAGCAACCTCAAGGAGAGCTTAAAACTGCTAATGTGTATTCACTTTCCAGGCTCCTCCACCACTCTGGATACCACCATTGCAGAACAAAACAGCGCGGCCTCCGAGGAAGATTGGCTTACAGCCAGTCGTATTGGAGACAGCGCCAGACTAAGGTGGGCCATACGGAGTTTCTCACCCTTCAAGTCTCCGGGACCAGATGGTATCTTTCCAGCCCTGCTACAGTGGGGACTTGAAACGATCGAACCACATCTGTTGGAGATCACACAAGCGTGTCTAGCGCTGCGTTATGTCCCAAAACGTTGGCGTGAAGTTGCAGTCACCTTCATACCTAAGCCCGGAAGACAGGAGTACTCGGTACCAAAGGCTTTCAGGCCTATTAGTCTCTCCTCTTTTTTGTGAAGACTATTGAAATACTTTGCGATAGATATATCAGGGACACAGTACTCTTAACGAGACCACTGCACCCTAGCCAACATGCCTACACACAAGGTAAATCCACTGACACTGCTCTATACAGTGTGACAAAGCGAATACGCTCCTCAATTGACAACGGGGAATCCACATTGGGTGTATTCATCGACATTGAGGGAGCCTTCGATAAAACCACCTTCCGTTGCATTTAGGAAGCTCTGGCAGAGCGTGGCGTGGCACCTACCGTTAAGGGCTGGATCCATGCCATGCTCTCGCAAAGAATAGTGAGCCTCAAGGCGTGCAACACTACACTGAAGGGAACAGTTGCTGGAGGCTGTCCACAGGGAGGAGTGTTGTCACCACTTTTGTGGAACCTTACCCTTGATAGCCTGCTTCTAGAATTAAATGGCCAAAGATTTAAGACCATTGGCTACGCTGATGACCTTGTTATACTCATCAGCGGAAAATTCCACAACACACTTGCGGAAAGAATGCAAGTGGCGCTAAAACACGTCGAGGACTGGTGCAAAGCTCACTCGCTTTCTGTTAACCCAGCCAAGACGGAAATGATACTCTTCACTAGTAAGAGAAAACACGGCAATTTCACACCACCAAAGTTCTGCAATAGCGAACTGACCTTCGACAGGAAATTAAGCTGGAAAACACATCTTGAGCAAAGAATGAAAAGGGCAAGGATGGCTTTCGGTCAGTGTCGTAGAGCCGTGGGGAAAACCTGGGGTCTCTCACCACAGATCACACTGTGAATATACACTGCCGTTATTCGTCCTATGCTCACCTACGGGGCGGTTGCGTGGTGGTCTAGAGTCAAGCTGGCCACAACCAAAATCAAACTGGCACAAATACAAAGACTTGCTTGCCTCGGCACAACCGGGGCAATGAGCACAACCCCAACCGCTGCGCTGGAGTACATGTTGTACTTGCCACCACTTGACTTCTTCATTGAAGAGGTGGCCCTGAGAACACTATTTAGGCTTCGCACGGTGGGCTACACTAAAGTAGGCGACAAGGGCGGCATGTGGGGCAGTCTATAGAGTAGTGCATCGAAAGATGTGCCGCTTCTCGACTACCACACGGACTATATTCCACCTTGTTACGTCTTCAACAAACCTTACCTTCCCAAGGACATACCGCAGGAGAAAGGGAACACTACGAGCCTGAAGATCTATACAGACGGCTCCAAGAAAGACAGTGGAACTGGCGCTGGGATTTTCTCTCATGACTACCAGCTGCGACAGTCCATCCCCCTAGGCAAGTATCCTTCTGTAACGCAGGCGGAAATCTTTGCCATAAAAACTGCCGCGGAGTGTATTATCAGCTCCGACAAAACTGGCAGGAATGTAACGATCTACACAGACAGCAGACAATCCATACTCTCATTAAGTCGTTACAGGTTTACCTCCGACTTAGTCTTGGACTGTCATAACACCCTTGTGGAGGCGTCCAGACACAACAATGTCAACCTCACATGGATAAAAGGGCATTCTGAGGACAAGGGCAATCGGTACGCTGACAAACTAGCAAGAAGAGCTGCCAACGGACCGGTAAGCTCACCGGAACCCTTCCTACTACCCACTAATAACCTTCTGCTACAATCACTGAAGGACATCACCCACAAGAAATTCTTTCGACAGTGGGAAAATATACCTGGCTGTCAGCAAGCTAAGGAAGGGCTCCCCCTTTCCTCCAGCACCACTGCTAGGAAATTTACACAGCTGCCCAGAAACAAGCTACGTTTAGTTACGGGTATTCTAACGGGTCACTGTGGTTTACGGAAGCATCTTCACGTGATGCATCTCGCTGAAACGTCTATATGCCGAGCTTGTGAGCTAGAGGATGAGACGGTAAAACACATTTTATGTGAATGCCCAGACCTGGTTGAATACAGGGAATGCTTGCTGGGGATCCATGGCCGACCATGGACGGAATCAGGAACGCACCTCTGAGCTGCGTCCTAGCCTTCGTTAACAACCTAGGCTGGTTGACATAGCTGGAGTGAGCGCAGGGGGAGGCACAAGGGGCCCAATGGGGCCTGGGTGCCACGAGGATTATCCTTGACCCCCAACACCCTACATACATACATACTACTTGAAATAATCCGTACTCATCGGGCCTCAGTTTCTTAGTATTGGGGGGAAGGGGTGTTTAGTTTAGAGGAAGCAGACAAAGCCAGGCAGGCCTAGTCAGCGGGAGTACATTCGAAGCGAGAAGTAGAGCTCAGCCAGCAGGTCGCCCGTGCCCCTTTACCGCAACAAGTTGCGATAACAGTATTCTTACTCATCGCGGACGGACATCGGAGAGATATACATACACCTGTTCTCTCGACAACACAACACCGCGCCGGTGCGGCGCACCGTGGGCAAAGGCAGCCGAAAGTCGAGTGCTATAGACTCTATAATTATAATGTTATTATTTATTATCAGGGAAGTTAAATTTCGGTAATTTTTTTTTCTTTTTGGTAAACTACTATTGAAATTTGAAATATTAGTTCCTAATATTAGATTACCACTTATTTAAAAATTCAAAATGGTAAATAACGGAGACTTAAATTAGCTGGTAATTACAAATTCAAAATGGTAAATTACGCCCGTTGTCAAGTTAGCCCCCCACTTTTGAATTTTAAGTAAATTTTTATGCAAATCGTTTGGGAATCGTTAGTGAGGGTTTGGAGTACACTTTTTTCGTTAAATTACGCAGGTTTAAATTACTGGGTCATTAAAAATTCAAAATGGTGAATTAGCGATGACAACTACCAATCTTTAGTGCTTTTCCTGATTTAAACGTTCATTATTAAAATCAAAACAAAAACTACAATAAAAATACTATTTTTAGCGGGAATTTAGAAAAAAAAGTCATACAGTCACACAGGATAATAAATTATAGTATACCTATTATAAGTATACCTATTTAGTACCAAATCAAAAAACAACAAAGCTCGGATTGCTCGGAACAAAGCTCGAAACAATGATCATATTTTACAATTTCCTTGGTATTGTTTAAACTTTAAGTTTAAAATATCTATCATAAACGAATTTCTGTTCCCGCCACAGTTTCGAACGTATTTAGGTGCAGGATACAGGTTATGATCGCTGTCAGATACCATAGTGGACTCGTCAGCAAGGGTTACGTTCCTCTGCAACAATATTTTATCTGTTCGAGGTTAAATTTGTAATAAAAACTATATTTATTTTAGTTGATTTAAGATATGAGAGATGATGATGAGATGAGGATTTTATTATTTGTTATATTTTTTTTATATTACATATGAAAATTTATTTGTAAGTTTTAAAAGATGCTGTCTTTTTAGCGTTTTATTCATGTCCAATGTCTTTACCAAGACTAACTATATTTCCAAAACCTTAATTGTGTCAACTTAATATGCTAATTATAATCAGAGAATGAATCCCTATACAAGAAAGAATATCTACACCACTGAACAAAAATAACAGCTGTCATTTGCAACCATTACCAACATCACAATTATTCAATGTGGCGGGAAATTCAACCTGTCCTTAGTCATTTTAGATTACTCTGTATATTTTACACTCCCCTTTCGGAACGAACCCCAATGTACATCCATAAACCTATGGCGCTATGAAGGTCAACTGATTTTTCCCGCCGCGCATGTGGTGCTTTTCTTAGTTAAAATAAATCTCTACTTACAGACTAGTTATGGGAAAAACCGTTCCTCTGTCGGAACGTACCGAACCTTATCGTACCGAAAAAATCACGTTCCGGAACGTGATTTTTCGGTACGATAACGATTGACGGAACGAACGGCGCGGCGCCAATAGTGCAAGGCGTACCGAATGTTATCGTACCGTACAAAATCACGTGATTTCGGAACGGTTCAGGTGGTGACGTTCCTTCCGTTGAAGAAAGCTGGCAATTAGCCAATTGATTTGCAATTTCTACGCATGGCTACTCAAAATAACAAATTATACGCATTCCACCCTATGGATACATAAGTTACATATTTTTTTTGGGAAGTTTTTATAGAACAATGTCCTGTCTGTACTACGTGAATAGATAAAATACTTACGGTAGCAAATACAATTAATTTGTCACATAGGGTCATTCAGAGCGTAAACCATAATCGGTCGCGAGGTTAATTTGTGTTTTAATGACCCTATGTGACAATATTTTAATTAATTTAATTGATTTTAATTAACTACATATATGCGGCTTATTTTAATTTCTAACTTCTGCTCATTTATCATTTACTGTTACGACCATAGTCGAAGTGTAAGCTAATTCTGCAAAGACGATCAAGACGTAGAAGATTGTTTGAAATAGACTTATTATTATTAAGTAAGCCTACGTTTAGGTCGGCGGAAATATTCGCGCGGTTCCTTAGTCTGCACAGCAGCGGTCGATGCCTACAAAGAATATCGAAACAATGTATTTCGGCTTTTTGATCTAGTATTTGTCTCCAAGACTGATACCGACGCCGTCAGTACCTTGTGAAAGGTTGTTTTCAAAGTCAGGACAAATATTGACTGATCGTCGCAATAGATTAACATCCACAAAATTCAAACACTTATTATTTGTTCAATACAACAGTAATCTTTAACCTTTAAATAAGATTGGATCTCGTTGTTTGTATTTTATTTTTTCTAAAGTTTTGTTATTTTTATGTATATGTATATTTTATGTATTTTATGTATATTATTGAAATATAGTTTCGGTTAAAATTGTTCAAACATTGTTTTGTTTATTTTATGATAATAAAGTTTTATTATTAATTCTCGTGTTTTGTTTATTAACACGGTTATAGAAAAATGAGATCTGTATATCTAATAAAAAATAATAGACGAAATTAGAGAGAATATTGTACCTACACGAGTGCTGCTATTTTACTATAATTCACTCCTATACGCTGTACTACGCTTTATGGATTTTGTTTGTATATTCTCTAAACTAAAAAAAAATTATCTTTTTTTTTTTCGTTAGTAAACAAGTTTTATATTCCTATTTATTTCACGTTCACGCCCCCTCTGTACGAAGTAATATTATCTACGTATTATAACGTCATCATTTATTCTTACTAACTAATTGTAGTAGTAAGTGCGTAGTAAGTGCCTGCCCGCGCTCCGCATTGAGTATATATTCTACCTCGCTTCGAACCGTGACCGTTTACACCATCTACTACATTATATAAACTGCAAGTATTCTCTGCAGCCGTACCGGAACGTTAGCCGGTACGCAATTTTATGCGTCCCGCATGAAGTTCCGTACCGGCAAACGTTCCGGTACGATCGGGACGATCGCCTCACAAACCGTACCGAGTCACATCGTTCCGGAAGACTTCGGAACGTTCCGGAACGTGATATAAAAGTAACGTTACAAAATCACGTTACTGAAATCACAACTCATCACTATTACAGACATATTCTTCGACCGATCATGTCTGTATGTATAAGGCGTTTCTTTTCTAAAGAGTTTGCCTAAATCGTTCAGAATGCACTGCATATGATCTTTTTTATCCCTGTTCCGTCTCTTTTTATATATCACGTTTGGACATGGTTCAAAATAAGACAAGCGTCCCTCTTTACCTTCTGCTCGGCTGGAACAAATTTATGACCTTGAGATAACGCAATGCATAGGCGGCATTCCAGAGGGATTTTGCAAGGTTGAAGGTACAAAAGGAACAAAGGTGTCGTTTATGTTATATTTTCTTAAGTTTAAAACTATTGGAATTGCAGAATCTTACATTGAAATAATACGACTAAAAATAAATTGAAAATTTATATAGCAAGGTTATTTGTAAGTTATTTGTCAATAATTACTATTCAAATCATACGTAGTAAGTTTTGCAAAAAAATTAAAATCGGTGATTTTGTTCAAACCTAATTTTTTTAATTTTACTAGTTGACAAGTAAGTAATGCGTTGCTTAGTTCAATATAAATAATCCACGCATTTAGCATTTAGATAATCTAAAATGAAAATCGGGTCGCGTCTTGCGATAGAGACATCTAGTGGCCGGCAGGAGAACCTAAACAGTTACAGTCCCTTGAGTTAGCTTGGATATTGACCAAGGGATTAGTCAGTTAAAGTCTGTATTGAAACTAAGTGACGCGAACGGCCCCTGTGTGGCCGTTGGTGGTACTATTTGTGGATAGAAAAATACGTTAATGCTCGCGCTTATTTGTGCGTCGCACACGGCGCCATCTATACGCCCGTAGAAGTAAATGCGAGCTGAAATGTAAGATGCAACCAAATTTACAAGGGGCGGAGCACGATCAGATCACACATACCAATGCCGGCTAGAAATACAGGCCTAACCCAGCCTAACCTAATACATGGAGTGGGAGAACCTGGCCTGTCGGGCATGATGTAAGGACTTAAGGCTCCGTTTTAAAAACATCGCAACTTCCAAACGAAATATTTCGTTGCGATGTTTTTTTTTTGCTGGGAGTGGTCTGCCTGGCCCCCACCAACGTCAACCAGGCCACAGTTTTATGATAAGGGGTAGTTGGGGGGTTTAGAGGAAGCAGGCAAAGGCGGAACATAGTCGACGCGAGTACATTCGAAGGGGAAGTACTCAGCCAGTTTGTCGCCGCGCGTCGTCGCTTTCGCTTTCGCTCAAGTTACAATGTATTAGTGTTCTCACTCATCACGGTCGCAGATGCATCCCGGACTGCATACAGCTGGCTGGCGGCCGCCAGGCGGTAAAAGAAAATATCGTCGGGTTAAAGGTAAAAGTCACTAACTAACATCTACAATAATTACGAAAATCTGACTTTAACATGTATTACCAACAAAGATAATGATATTTTCTGGATAATTAATGCATTTTCGAGTACTTAGAACACTTATTGATCGCCTCCTTGTACAAGATGCGCATTTAGAAGCATTTGACTACAATTAATTCGTGTTTCAAGAAAATGTAACAAAATGTTAGTTAGTGACTTTTACCTTTAACCCCACGATATATTGATTTAATTTAGAGAGAGCGCGCTTGCTATTATAATATTTACTCTTTTTAACAGGGTGACACATACAGTATAGTAAATTGACAAAAATGCATTAACTCATGATAACTCATCGGTGAATTATGGACTTCAATTTAGAAAGCAATTAATTAAAATCGAGCAATGAGGACCCAATACATCTATAAACATGCTAGATATCGAACGAACGCACGGCAGTAACACACGAAGACAAAAAAAAAAAATAATCTGATGCGACCAGGCACATTACTTTATCATACCATATATAAAATTAATAGTTTAGCTGCATGAGATTCTATTTGATCGCGATCGGCCATGTCTGCATTAAAATAAAACTACTGGAACTAGACGGATATTTTGATTATATTGACTGTAGGTATTGTCAAAACATCAGCGTTTGACACTACCTACTGTCATTAGAATCACAATATCTGACAAATCCTGGCTAACTAGTTTTAATGCTGCGATCTCGATAAAATAGAATTTGCTCATGCAGCTAAACTATTCATTTTACCAAAAAATGTCATAGTCATAAATTGTTCAGAATTTCCTCCACTTTAATTCATTATTTAACTATTTCGACAAATTTCCAGAAATGGCGGCTTATTTGCAAAATCTTTCAAAACTGCTATGAGACTAAACCTCCAGTTCCTTTGGGTCCTTTTCAACAGAAAGCTTTTCAGCTCTAAGTTTGGTTATGAAACTTCTAAATATGAAGTTTCGTCCCGTTACCTTTAGTAGTTTCTCCGGAATCGTCGCCACAAAAAAAAACACCTACACAGATTTTTTTACTTTATCATACGCAGTATGTAAAGTATTGTAATCGTGCCAAAAATTTTTTTTGAGATTTTAGCGGATATATGTCTTTTTGGGTCCCCTGAACATTTTTGACCAAGGTACAAAAAAATGTCTGTGTGTGTGTGGATGTGGGTGTGTGTGTGTGTGTGTGTACCCGTTTTTGTGGCGACGATTCAGGAGAAACTACTAAAGGGATTGGGACGAAACTTCATATTTAGAAGTTTCATAACCAAACTTAGAGCTGAAAAGCTTTCTGTTGAAAAGGGTCCAAAGGAACTGGTGGTTTACTCATAGCATTTTTCGAAGATTTTGAAAATGAGCCGCTATTTGTGTAATGTCGTCAAAATAGTTAAATAATAAACTAAAGGAGAGGAAATTTTCTATAATTTATGTATATGACATTTTTTGGTAGAATTTATAGTTTAGCTGCATGAGCAAATTCTATTTCATCGAGATAGGTCGTACTGCTTTAAAACTAGTAGCCAGGATATGTCAGATTTTTTAATGACAGTAGCTAGTGTCAAAGGCTAATGTTTTGAAAATACTACTGTCAATATAGGCTGCGTTCGGATATTGAACACCGTTACACTTTTTACACCCAATAACACGTAAGTGTCATTTGGACGGTGTACCCGGTGTCAACGGAGTATAATATCCGAACACAGCTTTAACCGAGATATCTGTCTAGTTCTACTAGTTTTACTTTAATGCAGACATAGCCGATCTCGATCAAATAAATCTCATGCAGCTAAACTATTAATTTTATATATAGTATGATAAAGTCATGTGCCTGGCCACATCAGATTTTTTTTACCTGGGTCAAAAATGTTCAAGGGATCCAAAAAGACATTTCCGCTAAAACCTCAAAAATTTTCTTTGGCACGATTACAATACTTTACATACTACTCAAGGGAAAATGGTTAATTACGTAAACTCGTCAGTAATGTAGAATCAACTAAAGAAGCGAATGATAATTAATCCAGGTGAGGATAATTTTTGGAAAAGGCACCTCCGCCTGGAAAAGGACCTCGGCTTGCAAATCCTGAAGTGACAAATAAAACCTATAAATTTCCACTACCTCTGTAGCTCAAATGGGAGAGCAGTCAACCGGAAATTGGAGGGGTCCTGGTTCATATCCAGGCGGAGGTGCCTTTTCCAAAAATTATCCTCACCTGGATTAATTATCATTTGCTTCTTTAGTTGATTTTACATACTACGTATGATAAAGTAAAATCATAGTACATAGTCCAAAGTTCCCCAAACCATTTATATAAATCCCAAATATTTTGTCACCTACAAGTTCGCTATATTTTATAAACGTTTTGGGCGCCATGAATGCAAGATTCACGAATGAAAACAAATTCTGGCATTGGCTATATCCAATTCCCGCTGTAATACTGCCCAATACAGTCGCTGAACTAATATCCATTAGAGCCGACCCAAGTTGGTCACTGCTAATTGTTTCTTCCTGTCCACAAAACCGACATTTTAAATAAAATGTTCATTTGAGTCCTGTTCTGGTCTCTTTATCTCATTTGTAATTAAATAATTACAGTATTGTTCTTTTAGATTATCTATACATATATTTGAACTTAGGTGGTACGTAGTCGTCTTTTACTAATTCGTCTAGAGGACAGATGCGGATGTTTAGGTATTTTGCCACGACTTCTACCCATTATTAAACAAATGTACCTAACACCTAGCAGGTATAACTACACTAAGTATAATATAATACAGTATATAACTTTTATCGTGTGTTAAATTTGTAAACCGTGCGTATAAATGTGAAATGCGAGAACTCTCTCCCGATTCAATATACGCTACGGTCATAACTTGTGAACAGTCTAATCTAAAAATAGCAGTAGGCGTGGCGTAGTTATAGGCGGTGTTTAAAACTCCTAACGTCCGCTGTCCACACCGGGCCCCCGTAATATAGGCAAATTACATACATTTCTGGCAATTTCGCTTTGTTATCGCAATTATAATGTTGTACTTAAATTGTACTTAAATAAAAAATCTATTTTTGTATCATGAGTTGGGCTAAATGTTTCATATTTGAAAAAAACCAAAGATGTAGAAGTAAAATTGATTTTTATCTTTAAAATTTTTTTTTTTCATCTAGCCCAATTCGTTATTTATCTAAGAAGTTACATAAAAAATTTCATAAACTTTGAACAATAAATAACGCTTTTATTTGCAAACGCGTTTTAGGAGAGGTAGAACTGGGTCTTAAAAGAACTTAAAAGACTTAAAAGAAATTAAGTTTGATTTGTTCTTGGTTTGTGTTTGGGTACCTGTGTTTGTTCATAGGATGATGTAATTATAGATAATGTGCTTCAAACTCGCATTCCTTACTTTTCCTGGAATACCAACCGAGAAAGTAAAATTTTGTTCTCTGTTGTGTACACCTGTGCGATTTATTCAAACAAATCAATTCAAATGCAATTTACAGTGGATTATTCTTGTTTGCCAAGAGAGAGCTCCCTTACTTTACACTTTAGGTTATTAGTTTATTATTAAGTATTATAGATCAGTTTTTATTTTATTTTTAAGTCAACTTAGTTAAAATGCAACAAACTACTGCGGAGAAATGTCCTTATCAACAGAGTAGTCTACCATTGGAACCGCCTAAGAACTGATACCATTAATTCTACTTCCAGAAAACAATTCAAAAATCGCCTTGACCAGCAAATGAAAAGTTGGACCATGTCCGTTCTTGTGCACTATTCTGTATAGACTCAGAAACTTATGACTGTGATAACACAAAACAAAAACACACTGGGATGTCAATATTGAACTGTGATAGCTCGGCAGTCTCATCAGATTCATTCGCCTACTGCTGATAATGATAATAATAAGCCGAAGCATAGTCCGTCATGGAAAGTGATAGTTTTGAAGGGACGGTTGTGGGTGTTCTCAAAAAATAACACAAATAAAGTTTGTTGATTTGTACCTTATTAATTATAGTATTTAATAAACATTATTTCCTTAAAGTAGTCTATCTGTTCTGAATATAAATTTTATATCTTTCTTTGGAACTTTTTCAGATATTCGAAACTTCCGTTAGCTCCGAAGAAGCGAGCAACATAGTTCGCAAAACGTCAACATTTACGAATTTTGACACGACAACCCGGAGGTAATTAATTTTATTTTCTAGTTTCTTACTTGAATAACGTGAAATGTTCCAGCAAATGATTGTTTCGCTTTTTCATAATTTGTAAAAAGTTTTAAGCTATATTCCATGATATATGTATACGAGATTACCATTTGTTATAATTATAATGTTTTAAGTTTTGACGTTGAAATATTATCTACACTTTGATAAAACAACATACAAAACAAGATGTAAGAACTTTAAAATAACAAAACAAAACATTTCCTAAAGTGTGTATTTGTGAAAAGCATAAACATTTAACAGTACATATAGTGTGCAGAAACATTGGATATTGTTCGTTTTCAACGTAAGTAAGTATAGTAAGTATAGCCTTTGTCTTTTTGAATATACTTTTGTTGCTTTTATAAGAACCATTAAAAAATGCTATAGACGTATTCATTTATAAGAGGCAATTAAATCCCATCATAAGCCTACCCAACGGAAACTCTTATGCAATTTTTGGGTACTTGATCTGCAAATAAAAATAAGTTTTATTTTTACTAACCTCTCAATTGCAGGGTATGTTTGGTCTGCTACGAAATTATCAAACATTTGAATACCTTATATGTTCTAATTTCGGATAAACGTATTGCAATTCTAGAATTATGTTTTGTTTAAAAGATTGTGGGTGATACCATGGCTAAAATGTGTACTACAACGTCTCAGTAATCTATGCACCCTGGAATTGTACATACTAAAGTTGGGATGCCCAATTTGTTTATACGCTCTAGTAGTTCATATGTTTGTACTCCGTACGCATCTTTTGCACGGATTTTCTTTTGAAGCCCAGCCGGATAATTTTGCACAAAGGACTGCGTTGGTTCTACAAATTAGAGCATGAATTTGTTATCCACCAACGCTACAGCAAATTTTCTTGTGACTATTGTCAAATGGTTTCACATCTACGAATAAAATCATTTTAATTAAATGTATAATGTTAATTTCTTTTTCAAATGCGTACGTAGGGCCACTGTTTGTAGGCGAGGAACGCAACATCGTCACAACGTTTTGCATTTTCAACGTGCTTACGCAAGAAAACACGACAATGCCAAACAATGCTTGGAAACCAGACTGTACATAGCATTTGAAAAAAGCGCACGTGTTAACCATGGTGTTCACAACAGAGAACAATATTTTATTTTTTGGGCTGGTATTCCAGGAAAAGTAAGGAATGCGAGTTTGAAGCACATTATCTATAATTACATCATCCTATGAACAAACACAGGTACCCAAACAGAAACCAAGAACAAATCAAACTTAATTTATTCATGTTAGACATTCCAACGAATGGGGCAATATTTTACTTTTTCGTGTTGGTACCGTAGTTAATTTCGAGTGAATTTGAGGCATATTTGAGGGGAAGGGGCAGAGTTTTGCACACACCAAGTTAATCCTTACATCATGCTGTCGGGGTACTGCACGAAATCCTGGAGTAGCGTTCAGTGCTGTATTGTCCCTCGAAGCGAGATGATCGTTGCGTACTTAGTTACCTCTCTTCAATAACTTTGCTGGCAAATCCTGCGCCCCGGCCCATCCAATGTATTAGTTTAAATTTAGTTTTGTGAGTTAGTTAGATACGTCAAAGAAAAATTTCGAATGCGAGTACAATCATATAATTTCTCATCTAAATGCGTTAAGTGAAAAATGTGCAGAAGTAGTAATATCTCTTGAAGAGATTTCAGTTTTAACATATATTGCTGGATATCTGCGTTTCAAATTACTTCAAAAAATCCTGTGATCACTGTAAGAGCTTGCTTATAATTGCTGATCGGAATTTAGATAACGTTGAAATCGAAGACATTTATGTCTATATTGACAAGAAAATCAGTAGAAAATTAAAACACCCTCCTTTCAATTTTCTGATATTTACGATCATCTTTGATTGTTTGTTTAAAACCATTATTTCTTTTGAATTTGAAGAACATTGTAAAAAGGTTTCAAACCAAGAAACGGTAGTAAAAAACATTTTTCAGCGTCAATTAGCAGAAAATGATTGTTACAGTTTCTTCACATGTAATTGTGATAGCAATTTTCCATATTTAATCGAAACAAATGTCTCTTGATACTTGTGCAACATATTTCTAAATAATTATGTAAAAATTATTATGTAATACGAAAAGCTTCTAGTACAAGCGAAAGGAAGCTAAAAAAATTAAAGCCTCGTTAGTTATTTGCGTTTATTCATTTATTTCCTCTGTGATCTTTCAAATTTTATCAAACGTAGTTCGCAAGCAAACAGCCTGCAAAGCCGCGTAGAGGTGCAGACGTCCATGCCTATTTGCCTATCCGTGTTGCGCCCGTCGAGATGTCCCCTACCAACTTCTAGCTCACGGAGTATCCCTCACTCCATGTATTAGGCCTGTATATCTAGTCGGCATTGCACATACGGAATACTCCACCTCCACGGGCACTTGGATTGTTCGTGACAAATAACTGATTTTTTTAAATATAAAATATCGACTTGGCGCCCCTCAGTGACGGCGCCTGCCGTTGCCCCCTTCGGCCCCCCCTCACTGCGGCGCTGACTGTTTATTCCAAATTGTTCAGTTGTTTTCAAACGCAATCTAGATTTGGCAATGTTTGCAATTTCTACTGTGATGTTTAAAAATCGATTTCAGTAGGTACAAGTATATTTTAGGTGTAGGACATTGTACACAAAGTTGACCTAAAATTGTCCATAGAATTGAGAAAAGTATTCATATGTTAGGGTTGCCATTTGAGAAAATCGACTTTTAGAACTTTTCTCGAATTCAACTTTGATCTTATAATTTGAACACCCTGTATAACTTTTAAAAGAATTCTACCGATCCGTCGATAATATGTTACCTACATACTATAGTATGTTACAACAATTCTGCCGGACAACTTTTTTCCAACGGTCACTCACAGGGGACAATAATTTATAAGTAATTCAAACTAACCTTGCAGCTGTCATTTTTTAATGAAAATAATGAATATATCTCAACAATGACACATGTTAGGTATAGGGAATGTAACATAAAATTGATCTAAAACTTAATGAAGATTTCAAAAATGCGCAAAAAGACAGGGTGTTACATTTGAAATATAAAAGTTTACATCATTTCCGGTGTAACAGGAAATAACAGAAAACTCAAAATATTTTAGTTGAGACGATCGTGTCCAACAATATATGTTCACAAATTTTCAATCACTCATTTCATTTGGTTCTCCATATACTTGTAATGGAAGCTCGTCGTGGGAGACCCTGTATACTGTATAGTATAACACTGAAAAAAAGTGAGCGCGAATTTTTGCAAAAACTAGACACACTTCAAAATCTCTGATTTCAATGGCATCTCGTTGTGGGAGACCCTGTACATATATGTATAACCGCCAATCGTTATTAATATGGCTAAGGAGAATGTTACACAAAATCCCTGTTTCCCATATACATATATAACAGAAGGCAACCAGGTGTCGATGATAAATTAAAAAAATCTGATGTGGCCAGGCACATGACTTTATCATACTATATATAAAATTAATAGTTTAGCTGCATGAAATTCTATTTGATCGAGATCGGCCAGGTCTACATTAATATAAAACTAGTACAACTAGACAAATATGTTGATTAAAGCTGCGTTCGGATATTGTACTCCGTTGATACCGGGTACACCGTCCAAATGACACTTGTTATTGGGTGTAAAAAGTGTGAAGGTGCGTTCCGATTGGTGGTAATGGTAGGCAATGGCGGTGGTAGCAGACGAAATTATAGTACTTCTCACATATCGTGATGGTGACACATATTAGTTTGCATGTACATAAACTTGAGTCACTAGCAATTCTATTAGAAATACTACAATGGCGTCTACTACCACTGCCATTAGCACTAATGAAAACGCACCTTAATAGTGTACAATATCCGAACGCAGCTTGTATTGACTGTAGTATTGTCAAAACATTAGCGCTTGACACTACCTACTGTCATTAGAATCATATCTGACATTTAATCTGGCATATCCTGGCTACTAGTTTTAATGCAGTACGACCGATCTCGATGAAATAGAATTTGCTCCATGCAGCTAAACTATTGATTGTACCAAAAAATGTCATAGTCACAAATTATTCAGAATCTGCTCCTCTTTAGTTTATTATTTAACTATTTCGTCGAAATTCCAGAAATGGCGGCTTATTTGCAAAATCTTTCAAAAATGCTAAGAGTAAACCTCCAGTTCCTTTGGACCCTTTTCAACAGAAAGCTTTTCAGCTCTAAGTTTGGTTATGAAACTACTAAATATGAATTTTCGTCCCGATACCTTTAGTAGTTTCTCCGGTACCGTCGTCACAAAAAACGGGTACACACACACACACATACACACACACACACACACACAGACATTTTTTGTACCTTGGTCAAAAATGTTCAGGGGACCCAAAAAGACATATTTCCGCTAAAATCTCAAAAAATTTTTTTGGCACTATTACAATACTTTACATACTGCGTATGATAAAGTAAAAATAGTACTTTAGCAGTACTTTTGCAATAAAATCTGTTGAATAGCAATTATATTTTTACTTTATCATACGCAGTATGTATTGTAATCGTGCCAAAAAAAAATTTGAGATTTTAGCGGAAATATGTCTTTTTGGGTGTGTGTGTGTGTGTGTGTATGTATGGATGTGTGTACCCGTTTTTGTGGCGACGATTCCGGAGAAACTACTAAAGGTATCGGGACGAAACTTCATATTTAGAAGTTTCATAACCAAACTTAGAGCTCAAAAGCTTTCTGTTGAAAATGGTCCAAAGGAACTGCAGGTTTAATCTTAGCATTTTTGAAACATTTTGTAAATAAGCCGCCATTTCTGGAATTTCGTCGAAATAGTTAAATAATAAATTAAAGAAGATGAAATTCTGCATAATTTATCACTATGACATTTTTTTGGTACAATCAATAGTTTAGCTGCAAATTCTATTTCATCGAGATCGGTCGTACTCCTTTAAAACTAGTAGCCAGGATATGTCAGATTATATGTCAGATATGATTCTAATGACAGTACGTAGTGTCAAACGCAAATGTTTTGACAACCTACTGTCAATATAAGCTGCGTTCGGATATAGTATACCGTACACTTTTTACACCCAATAACACGTAAGTGTCATTTGGACAGTGTACCCTGTGTCAGCAGAGTACAATATGCGACCGCAGCTTTATTCGACATATCTGCCTAGTTCTACTAGTTTTATTTAAATGCAGACATAGCCGATCTCGATCAAATAGAATCTCATGCAGCTAAACTATTAATTTTATATATATAGTATGATAAAGTCATGTGCCTGGCCACATCAGAATTTTACTTTATCATACGCAGCATGTAAATTATTGTAATCGTGCCAAAAAAAAAATTTTGAGATGTTAGCGGAAATATGTCTTTTTGGGTCCCCTGAACATTTTTCACCAAGGTACAAAGAAATGTCTGTGTGTGTGTGTGTGTGTATGTGTGTGTGTATGTGTGTGTGTACCCGTTTTTTTGTGGCGACGATTCCGGAGAAACTACTAAAGGTATCGGGACGAAACTTCATATTTAGAAGTTTCTTAACCAAACTTAGAGCTGAAAAGCCTTCTGTTGAATAGGGTCCAAAGGAACTGGAGGTTTAGTTTCAGCATTTTTGAAAGATTTTGCAAATAAGCCGCCATTTCCGGAATTTCGTCGAAATAGTTAAATAATAAATTAAAGATGAGGAAATTCTGAATAATTTATGACTGTGACTTTTTTTTGTACAATCAATAGTTTAGCTGCATGAGCAAATTCTATTTCATCGATATCGGTCGTACTGCATGAAAACTAGTAGCCAGGATTTGTCAGATTTTTTGATTAAGCTTTAAATGCCAAATGTGTTTTTTCAAGGTCTGCTTTTGACGTTTCTGATAATGACAATCACAACGTGAATTATCGCGCTTTGATTGGTCTGTTTGAAATTCCCGCACTTTTACGTGTCAGGTGTGTCTGCTTTTGTCGTTTACCCGTTTTTTTGTGGCGACGATTCCGGAGAAACTACTAAAGGTATCGGGACGAAACTTCATATTTAGAAGTTTCTTAACCAAACTTAGAGCTGAAAAGCCTTCTGTTGAATAGGGTCCAAAGGAACTGGAGGTTTAGTTTCAGCATTTTTGAAAGATTTTGCAAATAAGCCGCCATTTCCGGAATTTCGTCGAAATAGTTAAATAATAAATTAAAGATGAGGAAATTCTGAATAATTTATGACTGTGACTTTTTTTTGTACAATCAATAGTTTAGCTGCATGAGCAAATTCTATTTCATCGATATCGGTCGTACTGCATGAAAACTAGTAGCCAGGATTTGTCAGATTTTTTGATTAAGCTTTAAATGCCAAATGTGTTTTTTCAAGGTCTGCTTTTGACGTTTCTGATAATGACAATCACAACGTGAATTATCGCGCTTTGATTGGTCTGTTTGAAATTCCCGCACTTTTACGTGTCAGGTGTGTCTGCTTTTGTCGTTTCAAACAAACATAACCACAACACTGATTATTGCGCCACTGTTGGTCTGTTTGAAATTCCCGCGTTTTTACGTGTCAAGTGTGACAGTTTAAACAAATTTGGGTAGGCAACCCGGTACGCCGACTCGGCGAAATCGTCCGATCATTGTTTCGTGTGTCCCGACAGTTTGACAATGAACGCATGTGACGTCATAGCGCTGTTAACATTGGAAGATAGGGATTGAGCAATACTTGTAAGAATCTAGTATTCTTGCCCGGTGTCAACGGAGTACAATATCCGAACGCAGCTTTAATCGCCATATCTGTCGATGTGTCTGTCTAGTTCTACTACTTTTATTTTAATGCAGACATGGCCGATCTCGATCAAATAGAATCTCATGCAGCTAAACTATTAATTTTATATATAGTATGATAAAGTCATGTGCCTGGCCACATCAGATTTTTACTTTATCATATGCAGTATGTAAAGTATTGTAATCGTGCCAACAAATTTTTTTGAGATTTTAGCGGAAATATGTCTTTTTGGGTCCCCTGAACATTTTTGACCAAGGTACAAAAAAATGTCTGTGTGTGTGTATGTGTGTGTGTACCCGTTTTTGTGGCGACGATTCCGGAGAAACTACTAAAGGCATCGGGACGAAACTTCATATTTAGAAAATAAACAGCTTCCGGGTTATGCCGTGTGTCAAGATTTGTTAATGCTGACGTTTCGCGAGCCATGTTGCTCGCTTCTTCAAAGCTAATTGAATGCTGAAGACCTACCAAGAAAGTCTCCCTTATATACCTGAATTTACACCTCACTGCGCACATCTGGCGCTACCGCTCCATGTGTTTTTCCACCTGACCGCGTTAGGATCGATTTCCAGATCCTACTAATGTCAGTACCGTCCTCGCGATTGATGTTGTCAGGATGTTTGTAACATCCTGACATCTTGACATCTTCGCGTCATCGAAATCCATTGTGTGTCCCGACTCGTGGTAGTGTTGAGCAACAGCGGACTGTTGGATCTTGCCTAGCCGGGTGTCCCTACTGTGCTCCTTGATTCGACATTCGATGCTTCGTCCTGTCTGTCCTACATAGCATGTTCCGCACTCACATGTTATCTTGTATACCCCTTCGTTCTTCAGGAGTGGTGTGATATCCTTTGGGTTAGGCAAAAGATCCTTTACCTTAGCTGGTGCTCTGTACCTTACCGTGATACCCGATTTCTTCAGTACTCTACCGATTCTCTCTGATACCCCACTTACGTATGGTAAGCAAGCGAACCCCTTTGACTCTTGCGGTTCCTCTGAGACTTGCGGTTTTCTTTGTGTGACACCCCGTATGTCAGACTTGGTGTATCCATTCTGGCGTAGGGCCCACTCCAAGTGTTTCCGTTCGTCGTGCAAGGTGCTTTCGTCGCATACCTTCTCGGCTCTGTTGAACAAAGTGTTAATAACACTTCTCTTCTGTTGGGGGTGGTGGTGTGATTTGGCGTTCAAGTACCGATCGGTATGTGTCTTCTTACGGTAGACTGTATGTCCAAGTCACCCGTTGACGTTCTGTATACCAGCACATCCAAGAAAGGCAGCTGATTGTCCTCTTCTATTTCCATCGTGAATTTGATGGAAGGACTAACATTGTTCAGGTGGTTAAGGAACTCAGTAAGTCTATCTCTACCGTGTGGCCAAACCACAAAGGTATCGTCTACATATCTGACCCAGTGCTTGGGTTTGAAGGGACTTGATGTAATGGCTTTTTCTTCAAACAATTCCATGAAGAAATTGGCGATTACCGGTGACAAAGGTGATCCCATGGCTGCACCCTCTACCTGCTCATACATCGCTCCCGCCCACTTGAAGTATGTGATGGAGAGACAATACTCTACAAGATCCGGAACATCGGTTGGTAGACCTAGGGGGACAAGTGTTGTCCGGAGGCCTTCGACTGCCTCCTTAACCGGAACACACGTAAAGAGTGATGTTACGTTGAAACTTACGAGTATATCCTGAGGGTCAATGACAACTTCCTTCAAAATCTGAATAAAATGTTCAGAGTTCTTGACAAAAGATGTAGTTTGTCCTATAAACGGTTGGATGGTTTTCGCCAAGTATTTTGCCAACAAATAGGTTGGGGAGCCTATTGCGCTAACGATTGGTCTTAAAGGTACGTTATCCTTGTGGATCTTTGGCAAACCGTAGATCCTAGGTGCCCTAGGGGCTTGAACAAAAAGGCTTCTTTGTTCCTGTACGGGAATCGATGATGATTTAACCAATTCCTTCACTCGCCTTCCTATCTTATCTGTTGGGTTCTTGGAAATTTTACGGTACGTATTCGGGTCCAATAGATCGTCCATCTTCCTGTTGTAGTCCTCCTTGTTCAATATCACCGTTGCATTCCCTTTGTCTGCTGGTAGTACTGTGATATCCTTGTTGTCCTTGATGGTTTTTAGAGAGTACTTCTCTTCTTTGGTAATATTGCTCTTTGGCGGGGTAGCTTTCCTAATTATCCTGGAAACCTCTTGACGAATGTCCTCTGCTTGTACACCTGGAATTTTGTACAATGCGGCTTCTACTTCCGTAATAATTTCCTCCTTAGGTATTCTTATCGGTGCGATTGCAAAGTTCAATCCTTTGCCTAGGACCGACAATTCACCGGTGGAGAGTTGGTGATTAGACATATTTATAACTACTTTGTCCACAGTAGTAGTTTTGGTCACAATCTTCTTAGCCTCTAACCTAACAAACTTCTTCTTGTGAGTTTCGGTTGCTTTCTCAAACTGGAATTCCGCCTTTCTCCATGTGGTGGAATCAATCTTACCCCAATCTTCGGCTGACAATCTATTTGCTAATTTGAGATGAAGTTTTAGCAATTTATCTGTAGTGTCCTGTAAAGATCTGTACGTGAAATGTACCCTTTCACGTAATGAGGCATTCTCCGTTCTCCTCAAAATCTTCTTGGCGGCAGCGGTGTTGATATGGTGCTTGGTACGCAGGAATGTTGGTACTAAACCTTTGTCCCTACACCTTCTCAAAAAAACAAGATTGGATAACATCTTGCTTCGTTTTGTTCGTAAAGTGTCAAAATCCTTGGTAAGTTTGTTAACATTCTCCCCGTAGAGTGAGATCAAGTAAGTACGTAGGCTTTCACGGCCAGAATCATTTAGAAAATAAACTGCTTCCGGGTTATGCCGTGTGTCAAGATTAGTTAATGCTGACGTTTCGCGAGCCATGTTGCTCGCTTCTTCAAAGCTAATTGAATACTGAAGACCTACCAAGAAAGTCTCCCTTATATACCTGAATTTACACCTCACTGCGCACATCTGGCGCTACCGCTCCATGTGTTTTTCCACCTGACCGCGTTAGGATCGATTTCCAGACCCTACTAATGTCAGTACCGTCCTCGCGATTGATGTTGTCAGGATGTTTGTAAATTTCGATGGCTTCTCGAATAAGCCTTCGATGATAATTACCCACCCTTGCCAACATCTTCGCGTCATCGAAATCCATTGTGTGTCCCGACTCGTGGCAGTGTTGAGCAACAGCGGACTGTTGGATCTTGCCTAGACGGGTGTCCCTACTGTGCTCCTTGATTCGACATTCGATGCTTCGTCCTGTCTGTCCTACATAGCATGTTCCGCACTCACATGTTATCTTGTATACCCCTTCGTTCTTCAGGAGTGGTGTGATATCCTTTGGGTTGGGCAAAAGATCCTTTACCTTAGCTGGTGCTCTGTACCTTACCGTGATACCCGATTTCTTCAGTACTCTACCGATTCTCTCTGATACCCCACTTACGTATGGTAAGCAAGCGAACCCCTTTGACTCTTGCGGTTCCTCTGAGACTTGCGGTTTTCTTTGTGTGACACCCCGTATGTCAGACTTGGTGTATCCATTCTGGCGTAGGGCCCACTCCAAGTGTTTCCGTTCGTCGTGCAAGGTGCTTTCGTCGCATACCTTCTCGGCTCTGTTGAACAAAGTGTTAATAACACTTCTCTTCTGTTGGGGGTGGTGGTGTGACTTGGCGTTCAAGTACCGATCGGTATGTGTCTTCTTACGGTAGACTGTATATCCAAGTCTACCCGTTGACATTCTGTATACCAGCACATCCAAGAAAGGCAGCTGATTGTCCTCTTCTATTTCCATCGCGAATTTGATGGAAGGACTAACATTGTTCAGGTGGTTAAGGAACTCAGTAAGTCTATCTCTACCGTGTGGCCAAACCACAAAGGTATCGTCTACATATCTGACCCAGTGCTTGGGTTTGAAGGGACTTGATGTAATGGCTTTTTCTTCAAACAATTCCATGAAGAAATTGGCGATTACCGGTGACAAAGGTGATACCATGGCTGCACCCTCTACCTGCTCATACATCGCTCCCGCCCACTTGAAGTATGTGGTGGACAGACAATACTCTACAAGATCCGGAACATCGGTTGGTAGACCTAGGGGGACAAGTGTTGTCCGGAGGCCTTCGACTGCCTCCTTAACCGGAACACACGTAAAGAGTGACGTTACGTCGAAACTTACGAGTATATCCTGAGGGTCAATGACAACTTCCTTCAAAATCTGAATAAAATGTTCAGAGTTCTTGACAAAAGATGTAGTTTGTCCTATAAACGGTTGGATGGTTTTCGCCAAGTATTTTGCCAACAAATTGGTTGGGGAGCCTATTGCGCTAACGATTGGTCTGGGCGGAGGTGGCCTAGTGGATAAGGCGAATGCCTTCCACTATGAACCCCAGGGTTCAAGCCCAGGTTAGGCAGGGATTTTAAAAATACTCCGTCTCCACGACCGCCGCACAGACAAGCCAACAGGCTTTGTGCACATGGCGACATCCCAAAAAAAAAAAGAAAAAAAAAGGTACGTTATCCTTGTGGATCTTTGGCAAACCGTAGATCCTAGATGCCCTAGGGGCTTGAACAAAAAGGCTTCTTTGTTCCTGTACGGGAATCGATGATGATTTAACCAATTCCTTCACTCGCCTTCCTATCTTATCTGTTGGGTCCTTGGAAATTTTACGGTACGTATTCGGGTCCAATAGATCGTCCATCTTCCTGTTGTAGTCCTCCTTGTTCAATATCACCGTTGCATTCCCTTTGTCTGCTGGTAGTACTGTGATATCCTTGTTGTTCTTGATGGTTTTCAGAGAGTACTTCTCTTCTTTGGTAATATTGCTCTTTGGCGGGGTAGCTTTCCTAATTATCCTGGAAACCTCTTGACGAATGTCCTCTGCTTGTACACCTGGAATTTTGTACAATGCGGCTTCTACTTCCGTAATAATTTCCTCCTTAGGTATTCTTATCGGTGCGATTGCAAAGTTCAATCCTTTGCCTAGGACCGACAATTCACCGGTGGAGAGTTGGTGATTAGACATATTTATAACTACTTTGTCCACAGTAGTAGTTTTGGTCACAATCTTCTTAGCCTCTAACCTAACAAACTTCTTCTTGTGAGTTTCGGTTGCTTTCTCAAACTGGAATTCCGCCTTTCTCCATGTGGTGGAATCAAGCTTACCCCAATCTTCGGCTAACAATCTATTTGCTAATTTGAGATGAAGTTTTAGCAATTTATCTCTAGTGTCCTGTAAAGATCTCTACGTGAAATGTACCCTTTCACGTAATAAGGCATTCTCCGTTCTCCTCAAAATCTTCTTGGCGGCAGCGGTGTTGATATGGTGCTTGGTGCGCAGGAATGTTGGTACTAAACCTTTGTCCCTACACCTTCTCAAAAAAGCAAGATTGGATAACATCTTGCTTCGTTTTGTTCGTAAAGTGTCAAAATCCTTGGTAAGTTTGTAAACATCCTCCCCGTAGAGTGAGATCAAGTAAGTACGTAGGCTTTCACGGCCAGAATCATTTAGAAAATAAACTGCTTCCGGGTTATGCCGTGTGTCAAGATTTGTTAATGCTGCCGTTTCGCGAGCCATGTTGCTCGCTTCTTCAAAGCTAATTGAATACTGAAGACCTACCAAGAAAGTCTCCCTTATATACCTGAATTTACACCTCACTGCGCACATCTGGCGCTACCGCTCCATGTGTTTTTCCAACTGACCGCGTTAGGATCGATTTCCAGACCCTACTAATGTCAGTACCGTCCTCGCGATTGATGTTGTCAGGATGTTTGTAAATTTCTATGGCTTCTCTAATAAGCCTTCGATGATAATTACCCACCCTTGCCAACATCATCGCGTCATCGAAATCCATTGTGTCCCGACTCGTGCAGTGTTGAGCAACAGCGGACTGTTGGATCTTGCCTAGCCGGGTGTCCCTACTGTGCTCCTTGATTCGACATTCGATGCTTCGTCCTGTCTGTCCTACATAGCATGTTCCGCACTCACATGTTATCTTGTATACCCCTTCGTTCTTCAGGAGTGGTGTGATATCCTTTGGGTTAGGCAAAAGATCCTTTACCTTAGCTGGTGCTCTGTGCCTTACCGTGATACCCGATTTCTTCAGTACTCTACCGATTCTCTCTGATACCCCACTTACGTATGGTAAGCAAGCGAACCCCTTTGACACTTGCGGTTCCTCTGAGACTTGCGGTTTTCTTTGTGTGACACCCCGTATGTCAGACTTGGTGTATCCATTCTGGCGTAGGGCCCACTCCAAGTGTTTCCGTTCGTCGTGCAAGGTGCTTTCGTCGCATACCTTCTCGGCTCTGTTGAACAAAGTGTTAATAACACTTCTCTTCTGTTGGGGGTGGTGGTGTGATTTGGCGTTCAAGTAGCGATCGGTATGTGTCTTCTTACGGTAGACTGTATGTCCAAGTCTACCCGTTGACGTTCTGTATACCAGCACATCCAAGAAAGGCAGCTGATTGTCCTCTTCTATTTCCATCGTGAATTTGATGGAAGGACTAACATTGTTCAGGTGGTTAAGGAACTCAGTAAGTCTATCTCTACCGTGTGGCCAAACCACAAAGGTATCGTCTACATATCTGACCCAGTGCTTGGGTTTTAAGGGACTTGATGTAATGGCTTTTTCTTCAAACAATTCCATGAAGAAATTGGCGATTACCGGTGACAAAGGTCACCTTTGTCGACCTTTGTCACCTTTGAAGAAAAAGCCATTACAACAAGTCCCTTCATACCCAAGCACTGGGTCAGATATGTAGACGATACCTTTGTGGTTTGGCCACACGGTCGAGATAGACTTACTGAGTTCCTTAACCACCTGAACAATGTTAGTCCTTCCATCAAATTCACGATGGAAATAGAAGAGGACAATCAGCTGCCTTTCTTGGATGTGCTGGTATACAGAACGACAACGGGTAGACTTGGACATACAGTCTACCGTAAGAAGACACATACCGATCGGTACTTGAACGCCAAATCACACCACCACCCCCAACAGAAGAGAAGTGTTATTAACACTTTGTTCAACATAGCCGAGAAGGTATGCGACGAAAGCATCTTGCACGACGAACGGAAACACTTGGAGTGGGCCCTACGCCAGAATGGATACACCAAGTCTGACATACGGGGTGTCACACAAAGAAAACCGCAAGTCTCAGAGGAACCGCAAGAGTCAAAGGGGTTCGCTTGCTTACCATACGTAAGTGGGGTATCAGAGAGAATCGGTAGAGTACTGAAGAAATCGGGTATCACGGTAAGGTACAGAGCACCAGCTAAGGTAAAGGATCTTTTGCCTAACCCAAAGGATATCACACCACTCCTGAAGAACGAAGGGGTATACAAGATAACATGTGAGTGCGGAACATGCTATGTAGGACAGACAGGACGAAGCATCGAACGTCGAATCAAGGAGCACAGTAGGGACACCCGGCTAGGCAAGATGCAACAGTCCGCTGTTGCTCAACACTGCCACGAGTCGGGACACACAATGGATTTCGATGACGCGAAGATGTTGGCAAGGGTGGGTAATTATCATCGAAGGCTTATTAGAGAAGCCATCGAAATTTACAAACATCCTGACAACATCAATCGCGAGGACGGTACTGACATTAGTAGGGTCTGGAAATCGATCCTAACGCGGTCAGGTGGAAAAACACATGGAGGGGTAGCGCCAGATGTGCGCAGTGAGGTGTAAATTCAGGTATATAAGGGAGACTTTCTTGGTAGGTCTACAGTATTCAATTAGCTTTGAAGAAGCGAGCAACATGGCTCGCGAAACGTCAGCATTAACAAATCTTGACACACGGCATAACCCGGAAGCAGTTTATTTTCTAAATGATTCTGGCCGTGAAAGCCTACGTACTTACTTGATCTCACTTTACGGGGAGGATGTTTACAAACTTACCAAGGATTTTGACACTTTACGAACAAAACGAAGCAAGATGTTATCCAATCTTGCTTTTTTGAGAAGGTGTAGGGACAAAGGTTAATACCAACATTCCTGCGTACCAAGCACCATATCAACACCGCTGCCGCCAAGAAGATTTTGAGAACGGAGAATGCCTTATTACGTGAAAGGGTACATTTCACGTACAGATCTTTACAGGACACTACAGATAAATTGCTAAAACTTCATCTCAAATTAGCAAATAGATTGTCAGCCGAAGATTGGGGTAAGCTTGATTCCACCACATGGAGAAAGGCGGAATTCCAGTTTGAGAAAGCAACCGAAACTCACAAGAAGAAGTTTGTTAGGTTAGAGGCTAAGAAGATTGTGACCAAAACTACTACTGTGGACAAAGTAGTTATAAATATGTCTAATCACCAACTCTCCACCGGTGAATTGTCGGTCCTAGGCAAAGGATTGAACTTTGCAATCGCACCGATAAGAATACCTAAGGAGGAAATTATTACGGAAGTAGAAGCCGCATTGTACAAAATTCCAGGTGTACAAGCAGAGGACATTCGTCAAGAGGTTCCCAGGATAATTAGGAAAGCTACCCCGCCAAAGAGCAATATTACCAAAGAAGAGAAGTACTCTCTGAAAACCGTCAAGGACAACAGGGATATCACAGTACTACCAGCAGACAAAGGGAACGCAACGGTGATATTGAACAAGGAGGACTACAACAGGAAGATGGATGATCTATTGGACCCGAATACGTAGCGTAAAATTTCCAAGGACCCAACAGATAAGATAGGAAGGCGAGTGAAGGAATTGGTTAAATCATCATCGATTCCCGTACAGGAACAAAGAAGCCTTTTTGTTCAAGCCCCTAGGGCACCTAGGATCTACGGCTTGCCAAAGATCCACAAGGATAACGTACCTTTAAGACCAATCGTTAGCGTAATAGGCTCCCCAACCTATTTGTTGGCTAAATACTTGGCGAAAACCATCCAACCGTTTATAGGACAAACTACATCTTTTGTCAAGAACTCTGAACATTTTATTCAGATTTTGAAGGAAGTTGTCATTGATCCTCAGGATATACTCGTAAGTTTCGACGTAACATCACTCTTTACGTGTGTTCCGGTTAAGGAGGCAGTCGAAGGCCTCCGGACAACACTTGTCCCCCTAGGTCTACCAACCGATGTTCCGGATCTTGTAGAGTATTGTCTCTCCACCACATACTTCAAGTGGGCGGGAGCGATGTATGAGCAGGTAGAGGGTGCAGCCATGGGATCACCTTTGTCACCGGTAATCGCCAATTTCTTCATGGAATTGTTTGAAGAAAAAGCCATTACATCAAGTCCCTTAAAACCCAAGCACTGGGTCAGATATGTAGACGATACCTTTGTGGTTTGGCCACACTGTAGAGATAGACTTACTGAGTTCCTTAACCACCTGAACAATGTTAGTCCTTCCATCAAATTCACGATGGAAATAGAAGAGGACAATCAGCTGCCTTTCTTGGATGTGCTGGTATACAGAACGTCAACGGGTAGACTTGGACATACAGTCTACCGTAAGAAGACACATACCGATCGGTACTTGAACGCCAAATCACACCACCACCCCCAACAGAAGAGAAGTGTTATTAACACTTTGTTCAACAGAGCCGAGAAGGTATGCGACGAAAGCACCTTGCACGACGAACGGAAACACTTGGAGTGGGCCCTACGCCAGAATGGATACACCAAGTCTGACATACGGGGTGTCACACAAAGAAAACCGCAAGTCTCAGAGGAACCGCAAGTGTCAAAGGGGTTCGCTTGCTTACCATACGTAAGTGGGGTATCAGAGAGAATCGGTAGAGTACTGAAGAAATCGGGTATCACGGTAAGGTACAGAGCACCAGCTAAGGTAAAGGATCTTTTGCCTAACCCAAAGGATATCACACCACTCCTGAAGAACGAAGGGGTATACAAGATAACATGTGAGTGCGGAACATGCTATGTAGGACAGACAGGACGAAGCATCGAATGTCGAATCAAGGAGCACAGTAGGGACACCCGGCTAGGCAAGATCCAACAGTCCGCTGTTGCTCAACACTGCCACGAGTCGGGACACACAATGGATTTCGATGACGCGAAGATGTTGGCAAGGGTGGGTAATTATCATCGAAGGCTTATTAGAGAAGCCATCGAAATTTACAAACATCCTGACAACATCAATCGTGAGGACGGTACTGACATTAGTAGGGTCTGGAAATCGATCCTAACGCGGTCAGGTGGAAAAACACATGGAGCGGTAGCGCCAGATGTGCGCAGTGAGGTGTAAATTCAGGTATATAAGGGAGACTTTCTTGGTAGGTCTTCAGTATTCAATTAGCTTTGAAGAAGCGAGCAACATGGCTCGCGAAACGTCAGCATTAACAAATCTTGACACACGGCATAACCCGGAAGCAGTTTATTTTCTAAATGATTCTGGCCGTGAAGCCTACGTACTTACTTCATATTTAGAAGTTTCATAACCAAACTTAGAGCTGAAAAGCTTTCTCTTGAAAAGGGTCCAAAGGATCTGAAGGTTTAGTCTTGGCATTTTTGAAAGATTTTGCAAATAAGCCGCCATTTCTGGAATTTCGTCTAAATAGTTAAATAATAAATTAAAGAAGATGAAATTCTGAATAATTTATCACTATGACATTTTTTTGGTACAATCAATAGTTTAGCTGCAAATTCTATTTCATCGAGATCGGTCGTACTCCTTTAAAACTAGTAGCCAGGATATGTCAGATTATATGTCAGATATGATTCTAATGACAGTACGTAGTGTCAAACGCAAATGTTTTGACAACCTACTGTCAATATAAGCTGCGTTCGGATATAGTATACCGTACACTTTTTACACCCAATAACACGTAAGTGTCATTTGGACAGTGTACCCTGTGTCAGCAGAGTACAATATGCGACCGCAGCTTTATTCGACATATCTGCCTAGTTCTACTAGTTTTATTTTAATGCAGACATAGCCGATCTCGATCAAGTAGAATCTCATGCAGCTAAATTATTAATTTTATATATAGTATGATAAAGTCATGTGCCTGGCCACATCAGATTTTTTAGTTTATCATACGCAGTATGTAAAGTATTGTAATAGTGCCAAATTTTTTTTTTTAGATTTTAGCGGAAATATGTCTTTTTGGGTCCCCTGACCAAGGTACAAAAAATGTCTGTGTGTGTGTGTACCCGTTTTTCTTTGTGGCGACGATTCCGGAGAAACTACTAAACGCATCGGGATGTTCATATTTAGAAGTTTCATAACTAAACTTAGAGCTGAAAAGGTTTCTGTTGAAAAGGGTCCAAAGGAACTGGAGGTTTAGTCTTAGTCTTTTTGAAAGATTTTGCAAATAAGCCGCTATTTCTGGAATTGCGTCGAAATAGTTAAATAATAAATTAAAGATGAGGAAATTCTGAATAATTAAGACTATGACTGTTTTGGTACAATCAATAGTTTAGCTGCATGAGCAAATTCTATTTCAACGAGATCGGTCGTACTGCATTAAAACTAGTAGCCAGGATTTGTCAGATTTTTATATTCTAATGACAGTAGGTAGTGTCAAACGCTAATGTTTTGACAATAACTGCTGTCAATATAAGCTGCGTTCGGATATTGTATTAAATACCATTCACATAAGCTGACGCTACGTTGCGGTGCGCTGCGCTCGCCTGCGTTCGACTACGCTCCAAACGCTGGCCCACGCTGGCCATGCGCTGGCCCACGCTATGAACGCAAGATGCCAACGTATGTATTTTTGCGCCTGGCCGCTACTGTCAACAAAATTTATACATAACCCCTAAACATACTGCAACGGGCGATGATCTCGCGGCTTTCCGTCAAGAGTTTTGAGGTACATGATCGAACATGATGTCTTGCCGACGATCCAATTGTTCCAGTAAACTGTAGAAATGCCATAGCTGTTATTTAGAGAACTTTATTTTATAAATATATATGAGAATGTGTCTGAAGAATGCGATTAGGTATGGGTACATGTTATTATTATAACACATTTTAAATCAATGTTTTTATTGTATTTTATTAAGGATTGAAGATATGCGACGTGTTTAAGTGGTTTCGAGAAAGCAGTACATAGGATATCTACAAAGAATGAGTGCAACCACAGTGCAACTATAAAACTAACGGAGGATATACTTTTGTTTACCAATAACATAATAAGATTTAGGTTGAAATACGGGGTAATTACTTTTGTATCATATTGAACACGTTTTATTGGAATGAATTACTAATTTTACAGTTCTGTGTTACCTCATTTGAGGAGAGCTCAATCAGTTGAGACAAAGATAGAATGGAACACAGTCTATATAAGAAGAAACACATGGAAAACCCCATACCCATCTACAACAAAGGTCCATAACTTATAGACCATAAGGTATGCTTCGAGAAATAACCAAAACACCTGCCGTGTACGACAGGAATTTCAAGAGTGTCTCTTACAATAATTAGACATCGATAGATGATAGTATAGAACACAGTGTACTATAAGAAGGCATACACAGAAGATCCCATCACTACCCATAATAAAAGACGATAAGGTTTGCTGCAACGAAGAACCACACCTGTAGTGTACCACAGCAATCGCGAGAGTGCCTATTATAATTCATCAAAAGCGGTTTTACGAAACGTTTTGTATATGATTGTGTATTTTGTGTCGTTAATTTAAAATGCATATTTGGTTGCCTATCAATATACAGTAGTATCTGTATAGATACTACTGTATATTGATAGGCAACCAAATATGCAACCAAAATTAACGACACAAATTGCACAACTGTATAGTAGCATTATATTGATGAACACATTTTTTTTTATTCTTATCTGTTTAAGTTAAGTAAAAACTTCAAATCCCGATTGCTCATAACTTTTTTGGAGCAATTTTTAGCAAGCTAAGCTGAACATATGTAAGTTTCACTATTTTGGGCTTTGTGCTTTGTTTCTCCTAGATATATATGTGACCCCCCAATCGCCATATATATTTTTGTTATTTTATGTAAGCTTCTTTCTATAAGAAAAATTCAGTTACATATCATTTATTACTTTACTCAGGTTTTGATCTTGAGGATCACAATATGCATCGTCTAATTATTTGATATTTCCTATAAACAAATGTAGGTAATTCAGGACTTTGTATTTTCTTTTCTATTTTTGGCTAATAAATAACTTTACCACGATACTATTTCTATACTTACTTATTTACACCACTTCTTTTCCTCTGGTTCACATAATTTATAAGTATTCCTTTTTTTAATTTATTTTCATTGTATTCTTTGTACATATTTATATAAATTGTAGCACCAAAACTCATTACTATACTATGTTAGCTTTTTAAATAAATAAGATCACAGTAAATGTTAGTTAACTGAAGCAGATAGGAAAGTAATTAATAGTAAGGCTATTTAGAAAATAAATAAAAAAATCATATTTGCTGACGTTTGCAAACTGTGTTGTTCACTTCTTCAGTTCTACTGTTTGTATATATTATTGGTATCACTAATGAATATTATTTTAGTAATTATACTAATAATCATTGTATCAATTATTCATGAATATAAGTAGGTATATAAGTAATTATAATTTTCAATACATTTGATTATAGCCTACGTATATAAACCAATAAGCAAACATAGTTTGTAGTTGAGTAATTTATTTTTACAATTCTAATAAAGTAATAACTACCAGAAACTAGCAAAATGTTTGTTTTCCTATTGTGCAATAAGTAAAATAATAAATATTATTAGATCCATTAGATGCATTAACAGCATAAGTCGCAAATGGTCTAACATCACCTTGTGAAAAAGATTGTTTTTTAATTAAAAACAAGCATTGAAAAAGAAATCAAACAATTGACTTTTAATCCAACTACTTGTTTAAAAAAGGGAACTGTTTCAAACAGTGCAAAGTAAACAGTGTTTTTTAGTTACACCATTTGTATCTTAAATATAAAATACTAAAAAAAACAATAATCAGGAATTTCGATGAGACATGCATCTTTGTTGTTTGGCGTAAACTCCTCGAATTTATCGTCCTTCTTCGTGGTCCACTATCATGTATCAGGAATTTCGACGAGACATGCATTTGTGTTGTTAACTCTGGATGTAGTGATTGGTCTGATAGTTTTATCTGTCTTATGCAATTTGACTAGGCTGTATAAAGTAGGAATTTGAGGGTTGGGTTCTAGGAGTTGGTATGGTTTTTTATTTAATTTTTCCAATGTTTGTGCATTATCTTTTACTATTTTTCGGAATCTTGTGTTATATCTTGTGTTAAATAAAAAACCATACCAACTCCTAGAACCCAACCCTCAAATTCCTACTTTATACAGCCTAGTCAAATTGCATAAGACAGATAAAACTATCAGACCAATCACTACATCCAGGGGCTCCACAGCTCACCTCCTATCTAGATTTCTCCAACAGATCATGACTAATACGTTACAAATTAGGATGAACCATACTATCCAAAATTCAAATGCACTCATTGACAATCTTTCTGACATTCATATCGACAGCAATTGCCGACTGATCTCATTCGATATCGTTAACCTATATACAAATATTCCGGTTTCAGAAACCCTGAATATATTACATGATTATCTTTTATACAAAGCACAGGACGGACCCACACCCATTATAGACACAGACGATATTAACAGTCTTCTCTCTCTTTTCAAAATTGCCACAGAACAAAACTTTTTTCAATTTAATAACAGAATATACAACATGAAAAATGGACTCCCAATGGGAAGTCCCCTAAGCGGCTTATTAGCCGACATATTTGTTAATAGTCTGGAGGACACTATTTTTCAATCCTCTGACCCCATAATAAAACATGTTAAGTTCTGGAAAAGATACGTTGACGACGTTCTGTGTATCTGGGATGGGTCCGATGACGACCTGAACAGATTCCACCATATGATTAATAAGACATCGTCTCTAACGTTCACAATGGAAAAAGAACTTAACAATCGAATAAATTTTTTTTGGACCTCACTATCACACGTACCAATGATATCCTACTATATGACATATTCCAAAAGCCGACCTCGACTGATATCATTATCCCAAAACAGTCACACCACCCCCCATCAGTGAAAGCCGCTTCCTTTGCATTCCTTTTTAACAGATTGTACGGGGTGCCTCTGTCGCGTGGGGGCTTCGAAAAGGAACTAAAGACCATCACACAAATTGGACTCAATAATGGCTACACACATGATGACATAAACAAACAACAAAAAAGAACATTAAAGCGGTTAAACCTAAAGAAAATATACCCCCACACAAAAATGAACAATTCCTTTGTGTCTATTCCTTTTCACAGCACTCATAACCACGGACGCATCAACCCGCCCTCAACAAACATAACGTCACTGCTTCCTCCACCAATAAAAATCAATTGTCAAAGATATTAATTAATAACAAATTGCCCTCAGACTTCAATACAAAGAGTGTAGTATACCGGATCGTATGTGAGTGCGGTGCTATTTACATAGGAGAAACAGGGCGAGATGTGCGGATAAGGTTTAACGAACACATTAAGAATAAAACCAGCTCGGCTCTGGGCAAACATCTGTTCATAGAGGGACACAAACCCTCCTCAAATATGCCAACCATACTTCACCAGACCAATAAATCGTTCAAATTAGGCTTTTTGGAAAGATATCAAATATACACTCACATAAAGAACGACACACAACTCCTTAGCGATGTTGTTATTTTTCCGGAACCACACCTGTTTAAATTTATATAAATGTCACACCGCCATCTGTGCGACAGAATAATAAACTCCGATATCACAACAATGTATCAACAGATGTCACTGCACGTCACACTCCGTTAGAATTATTCCAAGCCCCCGCCCTCCACCACACACCTCCCTTGCTCCTCAGCACCAAGTTGAACTCTTCATACGCACGCGGTACTACCTCTATGATGCAACGTTTCTCTATCAATTACATGTCTCGCCCGCTGTACACCTGCTAACACTGACGGTAAGCTTCTGTTGATTTATTTTTTGACCCCATTTCGTTTGCCCTTGTAATAAATATACAGTGCATTTGCCAGAGCACCCCTATGTTGTTGCTTGTTGTTTTTTCTGCTTGCCTCGCGCATGGACGACATTTTTGTGATTTTTGATCTGTGTTAAGTGTGATCTTGTATACTTATGTTCATGTTTTTCCAGCCTTCACCCGAAGATGATCTTCTTAAAGATCGAAATCGATAGTAAGAAGAAATGAATAATTACTCGTCAATAAAGGCTCAAAAAATGGATGTTTTTGACTTTTAATCCTACTCCAACATTGTAGAAGTTCACACAATTTTACTATTTGGTCACCCAATCTGGAATTATATAATTTTACAATCTTAAATATACAATCTTATAATGCATATTATAGGGAGTATAAAGGACCTTTGTGAGTCAGGTCAATTATTTGAAATTCAATGATGTTTTAGCTAAATCTAAAAAGTAATAATCTATTAACGTTCAAGTCTATAGATAGATAGAATACATTTATTTCCAGCAAACTATATGAATACAATACATGTTACATAATCGGAAGTGTTTAAGTGTTCTTCTCGCCTGGAAATGGCCATGGACCGTAGTCTTTCAGCCCGGTGTTCTCATCTATGGCATATCAATGACTACAATTCCTTAAGCTTCTTGATGGTGTCGAAGGTTGTGGGTTTGGGGTTGGACATGCGTAGTTGTGGATTTTTTTTAAGGAACATGTGGAATAGGGTTTCTGGAAATTTTTTGGATACATTTATGGATAGGGTTTTTAGTCTGGTGGTAATTGGGATAATCTTTGTTGAATTGTACAGGAGTTCATTCGAGGGATTGTGGAGGGGGTTGTTGGGGTGACGTAGTCTGGTGATGCTGCGCAGAGCGCATCGTTCTCCAACTCTGATGTTGTTGGTTGCCTGATGAGGTATGTCGGTGAATAGGAGGCAGCCGTAGTCTAAGATAGGGCGACATATAGTTCGGTAAATGTGAACCGCAGCTGCTATACTTATTCCCCTGTCTTTGTACGTGAGGCATCTGAAGTTGGTTGCTCTTGACTTAACTTTCATTTTTGCTTGCTTGGTGTGTGCTGAGAACTTTAGCTTTGGGTCTATCAACATTCCGAGGTACTTGCAGTTTCGGTAGGGAGTAATCGTGGTGTTGTTGATTAGGATCGAGGGGGAACTATCATGGATACGATGGAAGGGGACAAGAAATTGTGTTTTTTGCGGGTTTATTTTTATTCTCCACGAATTGCACCATGTGAGGATTCTATGTAACAAGGCTTTAAGATGAGTGACTGCTGATTCTAGGGAGCGGGAATGGGATATTAAGGCGGTGTCGTCAGCATACAGAAGGGCGTAAAGTTGAGGATTAAATATGTTGGGGTTGGGATCATATATGTCGTAGCAAAATATGTTATATAGAAGGGGAGATATGGGTGATCCTTGTGGGACGCCTTGTTCGGTGTAGACGGGTTGGGACAAAGATGTACGGATTTTGACGCGTGAGGAACGTTGGAGAAGGAACTGTTGAATTATTTTAGTGATGTAAAATGGGACATTGAGGAGAGAGAGTTTATATAGGAGGCCTCGATGCAGGACCGAGTCAAATGCTTTTTGGATATCTAGGAAGAGTACCGCTGATTGTTGTTTGTTTTGGTGAGCAGTTTGGAGGTTGGATATAAGGATGGAGAGAGGATGTATGGTTGACGTTCCTTGGCGGAAGCCGAACTGGTACGGTGGAATGTGTTGATCAATATGTTTTAGGAGGCGGGATTTGAGAAGAGATTCGAAAAGTTTACCAATGACAGGAAGTAGGGAGATTGGGCGATAATTGCTGGGATTCTTGGGATCTCCGTCTTTCTTCGGTATGCAAGAAATCACTGCTGTTTTCCATTCGGTAGGAAAGATTTGATTTTCCAGACAATGATTCATTATCTTAATGATATATCTATGGATGTCATGATCAAGTCTTCGCAAACAGTTTCTTGTGACGTAGTCGTAACCCGGGCTGGTGTTTTTGCCTTTACTCAGGGCTGTGAAATATTCATCCTCTTCGATAAGTATGTCTGCGGGAGTAGGAATTAGCTGTTGAAAGTAGGCTTCGTGCCAGTTATTGACGTGGTCGTTGGTTGCTGCGCTAAATTCCGGGTCGTTACTGAAGGTAAAGTTGTTCTGCAGATATCTGGCGTGAACGTTCGCAATATCTTCGTGATCGGTGTAAGTGTTTAGGGTGACGGGGTCTTTTAATTCTTGTGGAAATTCTGCTTTCTTGTATTTAGATAGCTTTTTAACTTCCGTCCAGTATCTTTTTCCTTTAGAATCCTCGATTTTGCTGCATGCTGCCATGTACTTCTCGCATCTGTATTGCAGAATGAGTTTTTGTAGATCTTTGTTCAGATGATTGAATTTTCGTTTAAGATCCGGATCTTCAGTATATTGGAATTCTCTGTACAGTCTTCG
>OZ014508.1:42845731-42848231 GCA_963966075.1 Aphodius sticticus | reverse complement strand
TTTCAAGAGATTCCTCACTGCGTGGCCCAAGATAGACAAAGGAAAATACGGCACAGGTATCAGTGACAATCTAATACAAAAGCAGCTAACTCCAGAAGTAATTGCAAATGTTACTGCTGAATTCGAGACCCAAATTAACTGAGAGCCACCCAGAGATGACTACAAGGAGCTATTGCAGTTGGTTCTCGTATTTGTTGGATCACTAGACGGCAATGTTGTGGGTTTTAGAACTCCAGGAGTCATTCATCACCCTAGGAGGATGGCAAAGGCTATTCACTGCTTAAAATATTTCATTTTTCGTCGTCAATTTAAGATGTCTAAAGAAGAAGAAAGTTCTGTGCGTGCCATTTCTGTTTTCCTAGTTAAAATTTATTGTAAAGCTTGGTTCAATGCTCCAAATGCTCATCTTGCACCAAAGGAAGATTTAGGTATTTTCCATAGTCTGTTAGACTATAAAGAATGTGACAACGACATTGCAGAAATAGGCCTGACTAAATTTTCGAACCATTTGTGGTATTTGAATGCACAGTTGGTGGGATTATCGTTTTTTGATCCCACCATTACTGACGATGAAAAGTTGTTAATGGCTAATAAATTGCTCAGTAGCACAGATGATCCATCAGAGCACGCTAGGGTTGTAAATCCAAAAGTTAGGAAAGAAAAATTAAAAGAGGTAGTTGATGGAGGATTGGTAAATTTACTTACCAAAGAAACGTTTACATTCTTTGACCGATTTAATATAAAAACAGATTTCCTAAGACAACATCCAAACACCTGGCCTCAAAATAATGACTTCCAAGAAGGATTGAAAATTGTCAAAACATTAAAAGTAGTTAATGATATGGCTGAGCGTGGTGTTAAATTAATAACCGACTATAACGACCTTCTCACAAAAGATGAAGACCAAAAGCAATATGTCCTGCAAGTAGTAAGCAAATGCCGAGCATTATATCCTGACGTTTCAAAAACTACTTTAACAAAACCTCTACAATAGATTAGATAACTATGTAAAATTATTAACTCATGTAGGTACTACGCCTGTATCTTTTCTGTGTCTGTTTTGTATGTATTATATACCTGATTCTTATATATTAAAATAAAAAATTTCATTAGACTTATCAGTATTACTTGCTTTTTTATTATATTTCTACTTTAAACTCAAAAATATACCAACAAAAAGCAAAATTTATCACTTAATAACAAAATATACGAAGTATGCTCCTAGTGGTACCAGGTCACGTTTTTGGGGCTAAAGGCTGTTGTAACTCTGTTAGACTTAAAATAACAACAATTATGTATAGAATATAAATTTGAAGAACAACATTAGCTTTCTTTGAGATATTAAGCGTGTTTCTATTATTTACCGTTCTGGAGTTATGGCTCCATATGTCAGTTTTTTGGCAAAAAATTTGGATTTTTTCAAACTTTAAGCGACGAGCGGCACGGGTTAACGTCGTTTAATCGAGCTCAAATTTCGGCTATCTCAATATCTGCAAAGGGGGGTCATTTTGTGGGGTCCAGACGAACAAAATTCCGACATCGATTTTTTGCGGTCACCCTAGCTAGTAGGTATATACGTATACGCCGAGACATGAAGCGCCTCTAGCGGCTACTGTGATTAACTAAACATATACGGCAAATGCATATTTTACTTCATTGAGTCAACAATCGGGCGTTATATCGAAATTTTGCGTAGACAGTTCACGTGATACTGTGACGTCACTGACATTAAGTTTAAAATCTAACCATGACAGTTTAAATGCTTGTATTTTTCTGTCAATGATTGGGTATTTCTGAATACACTTGTCATAAAAATTAATAAACAGATTTTAATGCTTAAAATAAAAATTCCTAAAATAATATATGTTATGTATTACTACCTCAATGGAATATGTATGTTTCTAACTTACAGATTTTAATTTTTAAACTATGTGTGTAGGTACCTAAAGTACTTGTGCTATCTATTAATATATGGATTATTTGTTTCTAGGATACACTTGATAGATGATATTATACTTTTGGCTATAATACGTTTTTACTTTGTCATACGCAGTATGTAAAGTATTGTAATCGTGCCAAAAAAATTTTTTGAGATTTTAGCGGAAATATGTCTTTTTGGGTCCCCTGAACATTTTTGACCAAGGTACAAAAAATGTCTGTGTGTGTGTGTGTGTATGTGTGTGTGTGTGTGTGTGTGTGTGTGTGTGTGTGTGTGTGTGTACCCGTTTTTTGTGGCGACGATTCCGGAGAAACTACTAAAGGTATCGGGACGAAACTTCAAATTTAGAAGTTTCATAACCAAACTTAGAGCTGAAAAGCCTTCTGTTGAAAAGGGTCCAAAGGAATTGGAGGTTTAGTCTTAGCATTTTTAAAAGATTTTGCAAATAAGCCGCCATTTCCGGAATTGCGTCGAAATAGTTAAGTAATAAATTAAAGGTGAGGAAATTCTGAATAATTTATGAATATGAAATTTTTTGATACAATCAATAGTTTAGCTGCA
>OZ014508.1:42780731-42840731 GCA_963966075.1 Aphodius sticticus | reverse complement strand
AATGTCTGTGTGTGTATGTGTGTGTATGTGTGTGTGTGTGTGTGTGTGTGTGTGTGTGTGTACACGTTTTTTGTGGCGACGATTCCGGAGAAACTACTAAAGGTATCGGGACGAAACTTCAAATTTAGAAGTTTCATAACCAAACTTAGAGCTGAAAAGCCTTCTGTTGAAAAGGGTCCAAAGGAATTGGAGGTTTAGTCTTAGCATTTTTAAAAGATTTTGCAAATAAGCCGCCATTTCCGGAATTGCGTCGAAATAGTTAAGTAATAATTTAAAGGTGAGGAAATTCTGAATAATTTATGAATATGAAATTTTTTGATACAATCAATAGTTTAGCTGCATGAGCAAATTCTATTTTATCGAGATCGGTCGTACTACATTAAAACTAGTAGCCAGGATATGTCAGAAATTTTGATTCTAATGACAGTAATGACACTAATGACAACGCTAATGTTTTGACAATAACGTCTGTCGATATTTATTTATTTATTTTATTTATTTATTTATTTATTGGACCGATAACGGGAAAAAATCCCAAAACATCAGATCACAAATACATTATTTACAAAACAAAAGAACAACACCATCGGCACAGCAAAAGCCGATGATCGAGCGCAAAGAAAAAAGCAAACACTTAAATTCTATAATATTCAAAAATAAAGAACAAAAAATAATTAATCAGAAAGAATAAATCTCAGCCCTGCAAATGGGAAACACTTGCATCAATGCACAGACGATACAAACATGATCTGATTGATGCGATTGACAAGTGAAAAATGTCGACATCGGCGTTATTACATGATGTCGATAAGCGAAACACCGGCGAGTTCATCATGAAATTAGTTCGAGCGGTCGGAACGCAGAACAACTCGCGGCGGCGAAGGTGGCGAGTGCAAGCGTTTAGAACAAAACTTCGCACAAGAGAAGGTGAGTCATATAGCCCGCGCAACAACTTGGCAACAAACACTACCCCAGCACACAACCTTCAGTCCTCCAAGCTGAGCAGCCCAAAACGGCGGCACGAGACCCTGTAATTCACTACCGGATGGCCAAATCTGTAGTTCAGATGCCTAACAAATCGCTTTTGCACGCTCTCGATACGATCCACATACGTCGCATACTGGGGGCACCACACTGTTGAGCAGTAAGACAAGTGACTACAAACAAAAGCAAAGTACAGGGTTTTTAAAGTTTGAGGATTGGTGAAGCCACTCGAAGTCCTTAATACAATATAAGCTGCGTTCGGATATTGTATTACACTTTTTACACCCAATAACACGTAAGTGTCATTTGGACGGTGTACCCCCGGTGTCAACGGAGTACAATATCCAAACGCAGCTTTAATCAACATATTTGTCTAGTTGTACTAGTTTTATTTTAATGTAGACCTGGCCGATCTCGATCAAATAGAATTTCATGCAGCTAAACTATTAATTTTATATATAGTATGATAAAGTCATGTGCCTGGCCACATCAGATTTTTTATAAAGCATTGTTTAGTGTAAGTGCATACACATATAGAAAAGGCACTATTTTCCAAAGATGCACAACTGGTACAGCTATGCAGGCTGTCTCACGGAACTGGTACATTAGAAGTTTCTCATGTTCTACTATTTCTGGAAACTTCAAGTTTTGGAATTAGAATTTACACGATCTGAGCTCTTCAGCTAAAATATTCTCAACTTAACTGCCTAACAACGTTGTTGTTTTAAATGGAATGATATAATTTTATTTTATTTTTTGCTTTCTACGTATCAAAATACACCATTTTTAATAAGGTTTGGAATTAGAATTTACTCGATCTGAGGTCTTCAGTTAAAATCAATTCAGCGTATCAAAATACTTCATTTTTGATAAGGTTTCCCTATACCCAAATAGCACCATTTTTGAGTTTTTTTGATTTTACTAATTTTTTGGTGATTTTCGGGGTTGCGTTTAAAACTGAATATCTCGGTTATTATTGAAACTAGATGTTTCATGATTGGTGGTCCAAAACTAGAAACATAACCAAATAATACGATGTTTAGTTCATCATGATATCTTATACAGGGTGTTCAAACCGATGCCGATGCGCCATTCGATAGGAAATCTTATTCCCTATCAATCAATATTAGGTTTTTGAGATATTGTCAGTTTTTCTTTAAATCCATTTTGAATACTCCCATTTAATAATGCGGGACGAAATTAGATACGAAACTTACAACGAAAATTTAAATAGTGATAGACATTTAGACATTTTGCGTGGATGTGTTAACAATTTTTGCGAAACACTTCCCCTCAATATTTTACGCGACAGCTTTTATCAAATGGACGGTGCACCGGCACATTCTTCGCATGTGGTATCCATTCAACTTAATCAGTTGTTTGACAATATGTGGTTCGGAAATAGGGGACCATGGCGGTGGCCACCAAGCTCACCAGATTTTTTTTTGTATGTAGTTTGCATACTTTTATACTGTATATCTCAATAACTATTAAAGATTTCCTATATTTGAAAAAAATTAGTTTTTTACGTTTGAAAATTCAATTATTGTGTTGTAAATTTTGAACATACTGTATAAGATATCATAATGAACTAAACATCGTCTTAGTCTAGTTTTGGACCACCAATCATGAAACTTCTAGTTTCAATAATAACCGAGACACGAGATATTCAATTTTAAACGCAACCCCGAAAATCACCAAAAGATTAGTAAAACAAAAAAAACTCAAAAATGGTGATAGGTATTTGGGTATAGGGAAACCTTATTAAAAATGGTGTATTTTGATACGTAGAAAGCAAAAAATAAAATAAAATTATATCATTCCATTTAAAACAACAACGTTGTTAGGCAGTTAAGTTGAGAATATTTTAGCTGAAGAGCTCAGATCGTGTAAATTCTAATTCCAAAACTTGAAGTTTCCAGAAATAGTAGAACATGAAAAACTTCTAATGTACCAGTTCCGTGAAACACCCTGTATACAGTAAATACACGTACTGCAATTAAAGCAATAATTGACTTAAAAATCGATAATACCAGCGTTCTATACTTATAAATAAATAAATGATTCTATGTAGTAAGGGGATGTAAAATAGTAATTACCGGCCGCAGTTGGCCGTTACAGGGACCAAAAGGGGTGAACCGCTAATGTTCATTGACAACCCTAAATGGCGAACAGAGTTTACTGTAAACCAATAACGCTTCATGAAATGTGCGCTGTCGGCCAATCGCGTTCCTCATTGAACGGTAATCGGCGCTCTTTTAACCCCTACCGACCGGTGGGCGTTGCTATTGGCGGTCACGTGTACCACCCACAACTATGTCTACCGATTGCGGTGGCGGTCTTTAACTTGGCCCTCATGCCACTGCGATTTCTTAAAAAGCCAGATAAGCGTCAGTGCTACATTAGTTTACGGTGTTACACTCTTCTGTTTATTCTTGTTAGCTGTCGTAGGGATATTCCTGGACGATTACTAGTGTTTACTGCCAGCCAATAAGGTATGATTAATGTGTTACTATGTTGTCATGTTTTATCTCATTTGAATACGTACTTAATATATCTGCAGGAGACAGGAGTGCATACAGTACTATATCAAACAGTGGCGCTTTAACTTGTTATTTTGCAAAAAATGAAACTAAAATATAAACCTTGGCATTCTTGGTTTGCAAAGATGTTTTGCAGCTTTGTTTGCTTATGTCAATGTTGAATTTTGCACACAATACGATTTTATATTTGCAGTAACTGTTCCTGCGTTTTGCTCTCTTGGATTTTAGAAACATTGGAACAGTTCTTTTGACGCTTGATGTGATGGATTATTTTGAAAGCATTATGACTATTATGACTATGTAATTAAGGATATTTATAATTTATGTGCATCTAGACATCTCCAGAAATACGCCCACAATGCCGCTATTGGTTTAGATGGAAGTTATTATTTACTTGATTTGAAACATTTTCTTCATTTAAGAACTCTTGTAATCACACTCCAAGAATGTTACACTGTCAAACAAACTTACCTAAGTAAACTAACATCTAGATTATATGAAGCCTTGTCGAAATAGATAGGTACTTACCTAATATATTGTAGTTCCCGCATTCCTTACACTGAACCACGCGTTTAAAGTAAACAACTGAAAAAACCAACCTGCGGCAGCGGGCATATGCCTGATTCACTATTCACTAAGTATTTCATTTCTTCAGAGTCTGGGAAAATCATTTTTGCTGTTACTTAAGGGGCTGTTAGGGAGTGATGGGTGATTACACTGATAACCTACTTATTTCGACGGGGCTTCATATAATCAAGATCGAATTTCACTTAAGTAAGTTCGGTTGATCTTGTAATTATATTTCAGCCTCGTCTCAAAAATAATATATTGTATATGTTTAGAGACATAAATAGCAAAATGTTTTTTCTCCCACACAAGATTTGTTCCAACAATCAATACTTAATCGAAATTATTATCTTTAAAATACCTTCATATGATCCTAATAAAGCTACTTAATATAAAGCTATCTTCTATGTAAGTTAACATTTACACAGATAGAAAAGGTTTCTTGTTTTTAAGAAATATATTCGTTTGAATTTATTCTTTTGGGTCAAAACATATTTCTTTGACGCCAACAATATTTACTTCATTTAATACTCTAGCTTATTTGCTTGTAGAGATTAATTTATTTGAAATATTTATGTAAGTGAAATAATTATATTTGGATACAAACAAAACTTACTTTCCTTTAAAAAAATATTTCTGTTTTGATTTAAAAAAAAACATTTTTTTTACACCAAAGAAATCTAATTTTGATTCAAAGATATAAATCTATATATAAGGAGAGATTTATTTCGCTTAAAGTAACATTTACACAGATAGAAAAGTTTTCTTGTTTTTAAGAAATATATTTGTTTGAATTTATTCTTTTGGGTCAAAACATATTTCTTTGACGCCAACAATATTTACTTCATTTAATACTCTAGTTTATTTGCTTGTAGAGATTAATTTATTTGAAATATTTATGTAAGTGAAATAATTATATTTGGATTACAAACAAAACTTACTTTCCTTTAAAAAAATATTTCTATTTTGATTTAAAAAAAACATTTTTTACACCAAAGAAATCTAATTTTGATTCAAAGATATAAATTTATATATAAGGAGAGATTTATTTCGCTTAAAGTAATATTTTTTCTTTGGCTTAAAAATAGGTTTACGTCCGCCAAAGAAATCATATTTTGATTCAAATAACTATATTTGTACACAAGAAGAGATTTATTTCCTTTAAAGTAATACTTTTGCTTTTACTTAAAAATAGGTTTACTTCCGCCAAAGAAATCATATTTTGATTTAAATAAATATATCCTTAGTATGAATATCTCATCCAACTGTATTGTTAGATGGCGCTGTAAACTCTCTCCTCGTACTTCGGCCATACCGTCAGTATAAAGGCCGTGTGATCGACAGTATAGACATAGTATGACAGTCAGTACTCACGCTTCGCCGAGCTCGGACGTATCCGTCCCGTTTAGTTTTGAGTGCAGTAGTGTTAGTGTTAGTGTTAGTGACCTGGGCTTCTCAGCATCATAGAAAATACTTCGTAGAAAGGAAACAAGCGTGCTAAGATCTTGGTAATACACACGCGCGCCATCTTACGGACAACCAACGAAGTTTTCTATACGCCCGTAGTTATGCAACTTATTCTGCAGAATTATCGGTATATTTAACCTGTAACTTATGCAACCCATTGTTCGTTCCCAACAGATTTAATGCATATGCATATGTATTATATTATAGCAAATCTACAAAAATAACCCATTTTAATGGAATAAATTTATTTTTACACGCCAGTACACAAATACATTACATACATATTATAAACATTTGTAAACTAATTCAGTAAATTTACATGAGACTGTGATATTATAAAAATACATAATATATAAAGTATTCACAACCATTAGTATTATAATTATATGCTTGATTTGCTTGATAACATGGACAAAGTGTGAAGACTACAGTTGGCTCCTTTTATCAAACACATGTACATATATATATATATATATATATATATATATATATATATATATATTATATACTTATATACACAGTACATAATTTAGTTATACTTATTTTCTATTCATTTCTCATTTGTAAAATATTTTTCAACACCTTCGGGTATCAGGGATTTTTATTTTATATAAAACGTTTTTCAATTAATTTGTGCAGCTTTATAATGCTTATTTAACAAAATGTAATCTACATAATATATAATCGAATAATTGAATCAGAATATTGAAAAGTTGACGAGATTTTATATATACATATCAGATTATTATATTATATTAGCATTATTGAAAAGAAAAATTGCTGTTCTCATACATTCTCTAAGGTTTGCTAAAATAAAATAATAATCATTAGATAATAGTTGAAATGGGCCTACAAACATCTAGGTATATACACAGTCGAAAGTTTTGGTTTTACCATACACATATGCATATACATTAGGGTGTACCGAAATTTCAAATTTCAAGTTGATAAAAAGTTGCTTCTGTGGACCCTCATACACCACAAAAGAAATTGGCCCAATTGAAAAATATTTAGGTGTCCCGCAGGAGGCCTAAAATTTATAATTTTCCTTAAAAATTCAAATTTTTTCATATTTTTGTAATGAAATATTAAGTGATATTAGTTTTTCAAAGCCCACACGTACGCACATAATAAAAAATTTGATGACAAAGAAACTTAGACCAATATTTAAACACATTTTTTTAATTATACGAGAATGGTCATTTTGCTAAAAATTGTAACGAATCTAAATAAACTGCAGGCGATCTAAATGTTGCATTAGAGTAATATATTTTCCTATATGGTAATTTCACACCTTATTGTTAATCTTTTTGTATTTGAAAAACAAAAATCACTTAATCTTTTATTGAAAAAACATTCTAATTCTTAAACTAAATTATAAACTTTAGGCCTTCTGCGGGAGACCTAAATATTTTTCAATTGTACCAATTTATTTTGTGGTATATGTGGGTCCATAGGGACAAATTTTAATGAACTTGAAATTTTGAATAAACGTTTTTTCGATACACCCTAATATACATATACTATATACATATAACTATTAGTACCTAACAGCTATTTTTTAGCTTACTCTGGGCAACGGCACAGAGAAACAATTTGGACCCTATCTTTCATCTATCGATGTCCGCTAACACTATGTATACCTATTTTTAATTTATTATCATTCATTTTAGGTAGGGGAAAATTGTTCTAAACCACAGAAATATTTCTAGGCTTTGGTTCATTGTAAACTTTCGAAAAAGTAATCACTGATATACATAGTAAATTACTATTGACAAATTACTATTTTACTATTAGTAATGTATTTCAAAAATTGCTGATTTACAGACTATATTCAAAATTTACGGAGATACCTTCATAAATTGACAATAATATAGAAAAAGTCGAATGTAAACAGGCAGTCGTACAATCTCTCATGAAAACCATAAATCCTATCATTTAGGTCCATCCAGAAGTTTCACAAACTGGAAACTGGCAATGGTGCGACATTACAGTTAGATTCCTAGTTTGTAGTTTCTAGATTTCCTGGAGGAACTTGAACAATTTCTATCAATTTATGATTACAGTTCTAGACACTGCTCTATTTGGCGTGGAGTTATCCAGTCATGAATTTTGGTATACCTTCATAGAAAATTATCGTTATCTTCTTCAGAGAGTCTTATGTTCTTCAGTCCATTATTTGAGGTGCTGTCCGGTCATAAATTTTGGTTCCTTGCTGACGTCTTCCCTTTCTTATATTGTATTTCAATTAAAACCTTTGAAGAAACATCTCATCAGTGTCTAGAATAAAAACAATAAAACATACCATTAAAATCATTAAAAAATGTGCAAAGTTTACCTTATGTAGTAAGGAAATGTTCTTCCGATACATGTTGCTAACATCATCCAGAAAGTAATTGTGCATTTCGATTTCGGGCATATCTTCTGGTTGTAGCTAACCATTTTTGTAAGAGAATATAAACATGTGTACTGTGTAGTTGTACGTTTACAAGCACTTTCAATTAACATCATTGTATGGCTATTAGAAGATCTCATATCCTCCGTAATCCTGCACAACCATAAGAACTATTAAAACGCATCATGATACTATTAAATTATATAATTAATTTATTTTTTAAATTATTAACGTTATTATAAAAATATTTAAAATTAAACTTACCAATTAGAAATATGAATGCCACTTGAGAAATAACGGATATCAATAATTACACTTCCTAATTTGACAGTTTGCATTGTTTGTATTGACAATCGCACATTTTAGTGCGTTACCAAGGTTATTTCTGACGTTGCAAAATTGTGGTGGCGCCATCTTACGTTCATCCAAATGCAAAACATATATAGCTATACTGCCAAGGCGCTCCATATTAGTTCCGTGGGTATGCTCAGCATCAGCACCACCTGGACATCACCACCATAGATAAAATACATATATACTAATATAGATGGGCGACTCAAGGCCATCTTTGTGGACTCTATTTTTAGTTCACCCCCATCCGCTAGGAGGCACTAATAGCACTTCCCACTTATACTAGCCCTTTCTTATATTATATTTTAATTAATTCATAAGATCAGGAAAACCGCGTGATGGATCTAGTACAGAACAAAAATTACATAAAAATCACAGAAAATTTAAAGTTATATACATCACGCATATATCAGTGAAAAATATCCGTTTAAAAGTCTGTGGTAAAAATTAGCAGTGTCACTAGACAGTTAATTGACAGAACTTTATGGTTGTTTATGGTTTACTAACGCCATGACTACGCAACACCCGACATCCACAGTGACGGTTTGAACGAGCCAATAGGTATCAAGCATGTGATTCGGCCGGTATAGCAGGGCGCTAGCCAGAGTAAGCGCGTGGGGGTGAACTAAAATTTTGCTATCAACGCCTGCGTATGGGAAGTAAGCACCCCATGATCACCACACTATCTTCTAGTGTTAGCTCTCTTGTGTGATCCTCAATCTTGGCCACGTGTTTCTTTGAGCGCAAGACGGGATCCACAGAGACGCGTTCTGAGGTAAGGCGTCCTGCGGGATTAGCGGATCTTTTGTCGTGCCGGCTACGGAAGGGCGGCAGTGCTGACTTCAAGTTAAGCCTGCGACTAGCTTTCCGTACGCGTGGGCGGTACAGGGATCCGTTGCTAATTACGCAATAGGGCCCTTCCTCCTTCGTTCAGCGACGTTTTCTCTTCATCGAGATTGTCGGGCGCGCCTGGTGTGATTGGGACGTGCCAGTAGGAGACTGGCACGCTCTCATCCGGTAGGCGTGCTCTCCCGGCATCTCGCGGGAAAAACCCCGTCAGGACCGTTTAGTCCTGCCACAGAATTTATTATTTTATTTTTACCAAGAAGGTATTTTAATTTATTATTCTATACGAAGTCCTTTTATTTCTATTATTACGGCGCAGCCAATTTCCTTTATTTTCAATTTATTGTATCGTCCAGTGATTCTCAATATCACACAAACTCTGTCGGGTTCAGTTGCCGGGCACTGAACCGCTTTTTGCGGCTCGGCCCGGACCTGTTATCTCACCAGCTGGCCCCGGTCAGCCTGTTTTTGGCTTCCTGAGCCCTCGCCAACATGTCGAGGACAAACGAATCAAGAAATATCGACTTTATGGACTTGGACGACGGCACTTTGCCTGCGGATGGCAACGTGGAGGGCGACCTTACGTCACCAAATGCCACAGACTCGTCAAACGACACCTCCGCGGAAAGCTCGGCGCACGAATTTGACCAGCTCAATCCTGAGCTGGTCATTAGGTACATTAAAAGCCTCTCTCAGAGAAACGACGTCGAAACAATACTTAGGGAGATTAGTGATGCCCTAAAATTTCTCGACTCGAAATCCGCCTCTGACTTCAGTTCAGCTGAGGATTCCGACTTCACTGTCCAAAGTAAAAAGAGGAAGGGCAAATTCAGCCCAAAATCTGCCAAGGCACGTAAGCACGACGTCTCTCCGCTTACCTCCACTCCTGGCCCCTCGACGCTTGCCGTCGCGGCGCCTGTTGTCCCGGCGCCTGCCGTCCCGGCGTCTGGCGTCCCGACGCCCAAAACAAACAATAAGGGCAGCAAAAATAAAGCGCTTGCTCCTAAGCAAACACAGCCAAGTCAACAAGGCACTTCCGCCTCAAACCCAATCAAAGACCTCCCCGCACCCCCGATTGTAATAAGGGAGAAGGGGAAATGGACGGCCCTACGTGCCACCTTCGTGGCCAACGGCATTTCTTTTAAGTCTGCCATCTCAACACAGGCAGGCATCAGAGTCCTTACTCCAAATATGGAGGAATACCGAAAGGTATTGAAAGTGCTGGATGAGTCCTCCACACAGCACCATACTTTCCTCCTTCAAGAGGAACGAGACTTATTGGTCGTCATCCGCGGAGCCTGTATCGAGCTCAGCCTTGAGGAAGCCAAATCCGACCTCATCTCCATGGGCTTTACCCCAAGTAAAATAGTTCGGATGAAACATCCTCGCACCAGAGAGGAGATGCCCCTCATCCTGGTTACTTTTCCCAGAGATAAAACCGATGTATACAACATCACTGATCTCTGCGGCCTTGTCATCTCTGTTGAGGCGCTCAAAAAATCCCCCGAGGTTAGACAGTGTTTTCGCTGCCTCCTTTTCGGCCACAGCTCTAGCAACTGCACAGCGGACTACCGTTGCAAAAACTGTGCAGGGGCTCATGACTCCAGGCAGTGTACGGCCCCCCCAGACGCACCGCACGTCTGCTACAACTGTGGTGAAGGCCATCGAGCTAGCTACCGCGGATGCAAACGTGCCCCAAAAAACAAACCCGTCCGTAAACCACCGGCAGACCCGCCAAAGTCAACCGCAAAAGTGCCAAATGCTAGCAACTTTCCTCAGTTGGCTAAACACCATCACGCACCCCCGACTAAACCAACTGGAAACCATCCAAACCTGGCACAAATTATGAAAGGGGGTCCGACTAAACAGACGCCGCTCTCCCAACAAGATCTTTCGGCCTCCATAAGCCAATTCAAAGAGGCAATCAAATCTCTATCCACCTTGTTTTCTAACCTGGCGCAATCTGTAAATAATTTCTAATGCCCAGGATAACTAAGACCAAACCACGCTACTTGCGCATTGCGGCCTGGAACGTAAACGGTCTCTCCTGCAAACTTGAATTCCGGGAGCTGCTGGCACGTCTGAAGGCTGACATTGTGCTTGTCAGCGAGACACATTTGAAACCCTCTCAGCGTGCAGCAGTTCCAAACTACAACTGCCACCGCAACGATAGGCTGCACAATAGGGGCGGTGGCACTGCAATCTATATCAAAAGAAATATTGAACATCACGAGGTCCTGGTGCCAGACCTCACTAATCTCGAGGCAACCACCATTAGCGTCACTACTGCAATGGGCAGTGTGACAGTAGTGTCGGCATACAACCCTCCTCATCTGGCTATTCTGCGCGAGGATCTCCTGGCTCTTAGTCAGCTCGGTGCCAATTTCATCTTGGCAGGAGATCTCAACGCCAAACATCCTGTATGGAATTCTAGGGCCACAAACCCAAACGGACGCCGCCTCAATTCCATTGCGAGCGTCCTAGACTTCGTCGTAAAAGCCCCAGACAAACCGACCAGAATTCCATACCAAGACGGTCAGCCTGCCGACGTCCTCGACGTCGTAGTAGTCAAAAACATAGAGATCAGTGACGAGATAGACGTACTTGACGAACTCTCGTCAGACCACCTCCCCATTCTCTTCTCTTGGGGAACGCGGTACGACCCAAACCAAACACTGATAGAGAAATCCAAAACCTCCTGGAATAAATTCCGGGAAGGCTTGTCGGATTTTGCCATCCCAGGCACGGCTGCTAGCCTGGACTCCAAGCTACTCTCCATTGAGGGGCAGATCTTGGAGTCCTTCTCAAAGTCCACCACCGTTCGGTCAGTCTCTAAAACTGCCAACGATGTCCCGCCAGACGTGCTCGCACTCATCCAGGCACGACGAAGGGCTATAAGAATCTATCAAATGACTCTATCTCCGCATGACAAGCTCATAAAGAATAGGCTAATGCCAGGTGGCAGGCAAAGTTGGAGGGTCTCCGGGCGGAAGACGGCGGTCTCTGGTCAATTACAAAATCCCTCCGCAGGAGCCGGGCCGGCATCGGTGTTCTCCGCTATGAAGGCACAGTAGCCAACTCAGACTCCGAGAAGGCCGAACTATTTGCCGAAACATTGTTCGGTATCTGCAATAACGATTCTCCTGACGGGGCCGAGCACCGGTCTATCCTTCGAGGGCTGGAACGGGATCGCTTAAGACCCGGCGAAGTCTTAACTCCTACCACCTTGGACGAAATCCGCTCTCTCATCGGCGCCCTAAAGCGTCGAAAGGCTCCTGGCATCGAGAGCATTTCAAACGTCATGGCCCAGTGCCTCCCGGAGTCAGTTCTGGTCGCTCTGGTCGAGATAGTTAATGAGATTCTCTCCACACGCCACTTCCCCGACGCTTGGAAAAAGGCTAAAATTATCCTTATTCACAAGCAGGGCAAGCCCAAATACGACCCGTGCAATTACCGGCCTATCAGCCTCTTGCCGACGCTCGGGAAAATCGCCGAGAAAGTTATTCTGTCCCGCCTCACAGAACAAAGCGACGATCTAGGCTGCATTCCCCAGGAGCAGTTCGGTTTCCGTGCCTCCCACGGCACCGAGCTGCAACTCCTGCGTCTTACTGAGACCGTTCACGAGGCCATCGATCACAGGGACGTCGCCGTCGGGGCCTTTCTCGACATAAAAAGGGCTTTTGACACAGTCTGGCACGAGGGACTCGTCGCCAAACTCTACAGGCTCAATATCAACACTACCATGGTAGAATTGATAGAAAGCTTCCTCAAAGACCGCAGCTTCGTGGTCTCGGTTGGGGATGCCATCTCCAACCCCAGGAACATCAGGGCCGGAGTCCCACAGGGTTCCGTCCTCTCTCCGACCCTGTACAACCTCTTCACGGCTGATTTCCCGAAACCCGAAGCTGCATCTGTATACTCGTATGCCGACGACATTGCCATTCTGGGTGCCTGTAGGGCCGAAAACTTGGCGCACCGTCGAGTGCAGTCTGCACTAAACCAGGCGTCCGTATTCTTTCGAGAATGGAAGCTCCACCAGCATCCAGGCAAGAGCCGATCAATTCTTTTTTCAAACCGCCTCCATCTGGCCCGTGAGCGGCTCTTCCTTGATGGGGAGGTCATTCCGCAGGTCAGGGTAGTCAAGTACCTAGGCGTCACGTTAGACGAAAAACTGACGTGGCGCCCGCACATCGACCTTGCCTCCCAAAAGGGTGCTAGAGCCATTGGGATGCTCTACCCGCTGATCGCTCGATGCAGCAAATGAACGACGGCTAACAAACTGCTTCGTTTGAAACAGATTTTCCGGCCGATTGTCACCTACGGTAGTCTGGTTTGGGGCACTAGTAGATAATAAATGGGACTTTCAGGCCCGCCGCCACGCCGCCAATTTACATAGGAAGCTACCGCCTCCACTTTTCCGCACGAAGACCACCGAGGTCTAGTCTGCCGAGCGCAGTAGTTCGGTCGTTCACCGATAGATGGCGCGTGAGCTCGCTCAGTACACGTAGTTCGGGAACTTCACCAATAGATGGCGCTACAAAATTTAAATTTACTAAAAATTTCAAATTTTCGCGTCAACCCCAGGTCCGCCAACCCCAGACGTACCAACCCCACGCGCTAAAACGGCATGTCGACCGACCGCCATATTTTAAACGACTCCATCTTCTTGAACACATTTATTTAATAAATTAAATTGTACCGAGAGCGCCAATAATTGCAGGTAAATTAAGAGTGGTTATTTAAAATTTTAGATGCATACAGACACCGAATAAATTATACAGATCTGCAGACAGACCCCGTATAAAACCCAATCAAAGACAGAACCAAAATTACGGAAATGGTAATACGCCAGCGAACAATTATTTGCAACCTCAGCGCGACTTTAGCAGAGGTCGTCATCCGCAAGTAAATGCTGTGTCCGCAGAAACAGAAATAAATATTAACAATACACATACTTAATTGAATTGTCTTAATTGTGTTACTGTTTGAATAAAATAAACTGATTATTATTATTATTATTAATAATAAAAACTATAGAAATAATTATTTTAGAGGACAAACTCAGTTCAGATGTCAAAATAATTTTAGAGAGCAAATCTGAGGACAAAATTATTTTAGAGGTACCGGCGGCGCCATCTATTGGCGAAGTGTCGAGCGCTCTACCGACCAATTACCGAACTACATACCGGCGCGGAATAGATCCCTGCCCCCCAACAGCGAATTAATAATAGTTCGACACTTCACCAATAGCTGGCGTCACCAGTATTGAATTTTAATGAAATTTAATTCAAATCATAATAATCGAGGTAACAGACAAAATTCTTTCACAAATAACTATCAAAGACAGAACCAAAATTACGGAAATGGTAATACGCCAGCGAACAATTATTTGCAACCTCAGCGCGACTTTAGCAGAGGTCGTCATCCGCAAGTAAATGCTGTGTCCGCAGAAACAGAAAAAAATATTAACAATACACATACTTAATTGAATTGTCTTAATTGTGTTACTGTTTGAGCAATAAACTGATTATTATTATTATTATTATTAATAAAAACTATAGAAATAATTATTTTAGAGGACAAACTCAGTTCAGATGTCAAAATAATTTTAGAGAGCAAAATTTAATATGCGAATTTAAAATGATAATCGCTTATGCAAATAATTGCATGTAAATTAAGAGTGGTTATTTAAAATTTTAGATGCATACAGGCCCTGAATAAATTATACAGACCCTGTATACTTTGTACATGTTTGAGCACGCATACACATGGTGACGTCACCATCAGTGTTTTAATATACTTACCGTTCACTCTTATATTATCACTGCTTAATCTATGAAATAAAACATAAGAAATTCGTTTAACGCATTTATTTCGTTATAATGGTAAAGTTGACACGGCGGTGGACACCGGTGGTATAAATTATTTGGGAATGTTTTTTTTAATATCAGTAACCAGTTAGCCGTCGTCATGGGTGTTTCTTATTATATACGATACGTTTTCTTTGATGACAACGGTACAAGATTGAAGCTGAATACTCTGGAGTCCTACAAATTCCAAAAGGTTGAACAGAATGTAATTATTCCTTCTGGCGCAACGACAATTAGAATAGTTGGTTTCCATGAAGAAGAAGAAGAAGAAGAAGAAGAAGAAGAAGAAGAAGAAGAAGAAAAAGAAAAAGAAGAAGAAGAAGAAGAAGAAGAAGAAGAAGAAGAAGAAGAAGAAGAAGAAGAAGAAGAAGAAGAAGATGATGATGATATCAGTGCTTATTGTGATTCCGAGTCTGAACTGGACGAAGGTGAAGTAAATGATGAATATGATTATGATGCTGATGATGACGAGGAACGTAGCGATGAGACTGATGAACAGTCAATTATATAATTATATATTGTCAAGTTTACCATTATAAACAATAAACGCATTAAACGATTTTTTTTTGTTTTATTTCATAGATTAAGAAGTGATATTAAAAACGAGTGACTTGATACGGTAAGTTATACAGACCTGTATACAGATCCTGTATAAATTATACAGACCTGTATACAGAACCTGTATAAATGATAACAGACCCTGTATAATCACAACAGACCCTGTATACAGACCCGTCTCCATTTATCCTCTTAGCGCCTCCATTTATCCTCTTAGCGCCTCCATTTATCATCTTAGCGCCTCCATTTATTCGTTTAGCGCCTCCATTTATCCGGCTAGCGCCTCCATTTATCCGTTTAGCGCCTCCATTTATCCGGTTAGCGCCTCCATTTAAAAACATAAGAAATTCGTGGTTCAGACCCTGTATACAGGCCCTGTATAATCACAACAGACCCTGTATACAGACCCTGTATATTGACCCTCATTTGACCCTCCGAGACCCTCATTTGACCCTCCGAGACCCTCAACTTGTATAAATAAGCTGCTACAACTGCTGGAACCTCATTAGTAATTAAAATGTACGAATGTATTGACTGCGGAAAAACATTCCCTCGACGCAACTCCCTACGTCGTCATAAAAAGATACATCAAGCTTGTATAGCCGCATGCCATCACTGTGAAAAAAAGTACAATCGGGTAGATAATTTAAAACGCCATATTATAAAGAATCATTCTGCAATAACAACCCATAGTGACGAAGAGGGCGAATTGATGAACCTACCCGCAACCTCTAATGATAACGATGGCGATGACGAGGGCGAACCGATTAACCTAGCCACAACTCATACAGATGATGAGGAAGAAGAGGATTACCTGATGAATCTACCCGTAGCCCATAAAGATCATGATTATGATGATGATAACGATGATGGTGGCGATAATGAGAAAGAAGAGGATAAACTTATGAATTTACCCGAAACATATCGAAATAGGAATAACGACCATTTTTACTCTATGTTAAACTCGCGCAATCCAAATTACTACGTAGGTATACTTCGAGATCTAGTTTATACTTATGGTTTACGCATTGCGTCCGAAAAAAATTAATTTAAAAAAATTACTAAAACTTTACGTAAACTTAATATTATTCGACCATTGGACGAGCATATTCTAGAAAACCCCTCCTGGAGTCGTCAACTTCTATAAATACGAGGTCAAGTTTCATTACCATCAAAACAATTACGATGATGAGACATCACGGACATAGACACAGAGCGCGGATACCTTGGATACATAAGAGTCAACCTGATGATGAGAATCATTATCGTCGTATTACATCACAGATAATTAAAATTAGTAATGCAATAAGACAAAAACAGTTATCCACCAAAAGAGGGCAGCGCGACCATGTCAATATGCTAAAAGAAACTTATAAGCCAATTACGGAACCGCTCATCGAACTAATAAAAAAAATTAAATCGGAGACACAACCCGAACTTGACCTACTTATAAAGCCACAACCTTCATCTGCCAAAACGGATTTGTTTAAGCTAGAACAACCTGTTTTGATACATAACCAGCCCGAATTAGATCAACTTACAGAAGATGAGTTCAATAAACACCAAACTGCATCTGATTTATATACAGGCACTCCATTTCGAGGTATAATCCCAAAACCGAGAAGTTTATCACAACCAGAGTTCTTGCAGGAGGATGTTTCTTTCCAGTATGATCCTATACAAGAAGAAGAAGATGATGATGAAGTCATGGAGACTTCTCCTCCAACAGTCGAAAGTATGAGTCCTGATGTTCTTAACAAATATCTTGGGCAATACGATCCGTTACCACGGACATATATTGAGGGAATACTAACAAATGAATTTGAACAGGATGTTGTTTACGGAGTTTCCTTCGACGCGCAAACAGAAAAATGGCAGATTGGAGATGGTTTCGTAACTCTCGATGGAAAAGATTTAATTATTAAGGATATTAGATATGCTGGTACACCAGGGTTGTATGAGCTACTTTTCAAGAAGCAGCCTATGGGCTACAACAACGCCGATCTAGATCAATATAAAGATATATTGAAAAGAACAAATGCTCATCGTCGATCAAATCATCCGGAGAATCAGATAAAGGGCACTCGTTTACCGAAGTACAAAAGGATCATTAAACCAATGTTTGATGTGTCAACTGGAAATATTCGTACGAGAGCAAAGTCAGTAAGCATAAAGATGGGTGTGGGTTTAACTGCGGATGAGAGGACTCCACATCAATATACCTACTCTGACTACATAAACGATATTATAGATAGATTACGGATATTGGCTAGTTCACAAACCGCAAGTAAAAATACAGCTGATAATGATGAAATTTCAGCTATCATCGAGGAACTTCGAGAGGCTGGTATTATTGAATAATCGTTAATAGATACACTTGAAAATGAAAATGAACATTTACCTAAATAAATTAAATAAATTATGCAAATTATTATTGATCCCAAATGTACAATCCTGCAACCAAAATCTTTGCACTTATAAAACAGTATATAAAGAAGGGTGCTTATATAAAGTCGCTCATTCCAACATCGTCTGTTAACACTAGCGGTGTACGCAGGTGAGAAAAGAGTGACGTAATTATAATAAGAATGAAGTTTGAACGTAAACAGGGGTTGGGTACGCACAAAAAACGTAAAGAAAAGCTAGGCGTGGTTCCCTTTAAACAAGCAGTTCTCAAACATGTTAGCGATACGTTGGGAGATATTGTTAACCGGAATAATATTCATAACGCTGTGAAGTACGCCCTTTCGGAGGCAAAATTTGCTATCAACCAGGCTGGAGGAAAGAAACGAATACATATTCCTCATATAATTGAGCTTCCAGATTCTTCACCTATTAAAGCCGGCGGATTTTTACCATTTTTAATACCACTATTTGCTGGTCTATCAGCAGCAGGAGCACTCGCCTCCGGTGTGAGTAATGTTGTGAAAGCGATAAAAGATGTAAGAAACGCTAAAAATAAATTGGCTGAACAATCGAGGCATAATAAAACAATGGAGGCTATCGCAATTGGAAAACAACAACCAAAATCGGACAACGGGTTATATTTAAAACCATATCGTAAAGGATTCGGTATCTTCCTGTATCCTAAATTAAAACACTAAAAAATTCGTGTATATATAGCTGCACCTTTGGTAATGTTATCAGTCATGTCTCACATGTTCACGTTAAGAGGCACGCGGAGCCAGCTGTCTGCTTCATATCATCCTCCAATTGAACTGGATCCTAGATTTTCGTATACGTTGGGACTTATAGGATTATACACTTATAATAGCATTCCGAATATACAAGAGGGTGAGGAGACATTTTACTATGGAGATAATGATACCCCAATTAAAATTCCTACAGGTGCATATGACGTTAGTGATATTGAATCATATGTGCAACGAATCATTAGCGAGAATGAGAAATCAGTAGATCCAATTACCATCAAAGCAAATAAGAACGCATTACGATGCGAAATCCATAGTAAATTTAAAATAAATTTTACAAAACCAAACAATATTGCACGAATTTTAGGATTTAGCCCAATGATAATCGAACCGAACAAAATTTACGAGTCGGATCTTCCAGTGCAGATTATTAGAGTAAGAACTGTTCGAGTAGAATGTAATTTAGTTACAAGCGCATTTTATGATGAAGTGCGTGCACATACACTCATTGAGTTTGCAATCCCGGTAGCTGCAGGATATCCGATCGATATAGAGCCAAAAAATGTTGTTTATCTACCAATAAATAGCAGTAGCACTATCACAAATATATCATTATCACTCATCGATCAGAACGGGCAGGAGGTTAACTTACGCGGTGAGGAGATTGTAATTCGGTTAGAACTGAAGAGAAGTACTTTGTAATATGGGATTAGTCATCAATAATCGACGAAGGTATAAATACGAGCCAGCTACAACTAAGTCATCATTTAGTGAGAACTATCACACCAAGAGGTTGTCTACGGAGAATAGAAATTTTTTAATATCTTTAGGATTTAAATTGACTCAACAATGAGTAGTGCATTATCTGTAACTGAAGGGCTGTCCTTTGACCAGTCTATTACAAGTGAGCAGTATCATTCATACCTTCCTCGAATACAATCATTTAAAATAAACGATGAAATTCGAATTCCGATTCAGCATCAGGATATATACACTACCCCATGCGATAGTTATATTTACATTGAAGGATCCATTGAAGAAGAAGCAGGGGTCGGTTTATGTGGTTTAACTCACAACGCTTACATGTTTCTCTTTCGAGAAATAAGATATGAGTTGAATGGTGTTGAGATTGATAGATGTCTAGAGCCAGGCATTACTACCGACTTGAAAGCTCATGCTTCATACAGCATATCAAAGAGCAATGGCTTACATTGTGCTGGATGGGTGCCCATTACGCGTAAACAAACGACAGTTTCAGGCAAAGTCTTCAGTGCGTACATTCCGCTAAGTTTCATTTTCGGTTTTGCCGAAGATTATAAAAAGATTATAATCAATTCTCGTCAGGAGCTGGTGTTAATACGCTCACGCTCTGATGATAATTGTTACCGGAACGAAGATCCTGCTGGTACGAAAAAGTTAAAGTTTACTTTAACGAATGTTGAGTGGAGGGTGCGACACATTACCGTTGATGATAAATCACGTCTGCAATTATTACAATTATTGGAAAGTGACATACCCATAATTATTCCATTTCGTAAATGGGAGTTGCATGAACTGCCAGCGTTACGTGAGTCAACCAAAGACATTTGGTCAGTCATGACAAGTACTAATTTGGAGAGACCTCGCTTTGTATTTGTGGCATTCCAAAAAGGAGTTCAGGACGATATCCATCAAGACGCTTCTGATTACAGCCATGCACTCATAAAAAACATAAAACTTTATTTAAACTCCTCACAATATCCGTACGATAATTTGAATCTAGAAATGGACAAAAAGAAGTATGCTATAGCGTATAACATGTACACGCAATTTAGATCAGCTTACTATGGGACTTCCGCATCTGAGCCTCTTTTAGATTACGAAGGTTTTCATAAAAATCCAATTTTCATAATTGATTGTTCAAAGCAAGTGGAGAGCGTTAAATCCTCAACGGTAGATATTAAACTGGAGTTTGAGACTAGTAAAGCATTAGTAAATTATGTAAGGCATACTGTCTAATAATTCATGATGCCATCATAGAGTACTTACCCCTTACTAATGGGGTGAAGAAGATAGTATGATAAATCAACAGTTCCAGTCAAAAAATGCACGTGTGGATCGGCGAATTGGATGGATATAAAAGAGTTCCCGAACGATTTACACCTGGAGGGACGTCAAGATAAGGTTGTAGAAGAAAATGCTGTACATATAATATTTTGTATTGAAGTATATGATTTTCAATAAATTATTTTATAGCAATATTGTTGTTTTTTATCCTGTACTCCTACCATCCCAATCATGAACTCCATAAATTGATAACGTGCATAGCGGAACGTTGTATGTGTGTACCAGCAAGTCAACACGTCTAAATAACATCATTATAAGGAAGTGCCTGATGGTGGGCAAAAAATACATATGTAGTTTAAAATTATTTAATACATAACTTAAATATTAGGTAAATGAGGGTCTCGGAGGATCAAATGAGGGTCTCGGAGGGTCAAATGAGGGTCTCGGAGGGTCAAATGAGGGTCTCGGAGGGTCAAATGAGGGTCTCGGAGGGTCAAATGAGGGTCTCGGAGGGTCAAATGAGGGTCTCGGAGGGTCAAATGAGGGTCTCGGAGGGTCAAATGAGGGTCTCGGAGGGTCCAATGAGGGTCTCGGAGGGTCAAATGAGGGTCTCGGAGGGTCAAATGAGGGTCTCGGAGGGTCAAATGAGGGTCTCGGAGGGTCAAATGAGGGTCAATATACAGGGTCTGTATACGGGGTCTGTTGTGATTATACAGGGTCTGTATACAGGGTCTGAACCACGAATTTCTTATGTTTTATTTAATAGATTAAGCAGTAATAATTTAAAAGTAAACGGTAAGTATATTAAACCACTGTTGATGGTGACGTCATGACGGTTTAAACTTTGAAATTTATCCTTAATGGCGCAAAAATTTTAATTTGGTCGGTTCGCGCATGCTCTGTAGAATTTTAAAATTAGACCGAATAAATTTAGCGCGAAAACTTGATTTAAAACTTTAAAATTTATACCGCGAGTAAATTTCAAGAGTTATTTTAACATAATCTACTTGTATTACTCTAAAATTCCGTAAGAAGTATAATTTTAACCTAAAAAGATGTCTGCTCAAGAAGATGACGTCGTTTAAAATATGACGGCCGGCCGGCATGCCGTTTTAGCGCGTGGGGTTGGTACGTCTGGGGTTGGTGGACCTGTGGTTGACGCGAAAATTTGAATTTTTTAAGGTTGGCGGGAAAAATTTGGATTTCATCGGTTCGGGTGCGCTCGGCGTTCGGTCATCATCGGGTAAGATGGTGCGCGCGAAATTCAAATCCGAATAAATCTGATGTGAAAATTTGAATTTGATCGGTTTGCGCATGCCTTACGCTTGAAAATAAAAATCGCAGTGCGTTCTCTCTCTAACAGCGACGTGTGAGTCATACACTCCAGGTTCCAGCGTTCGGGCGCGCTCGGTTTGAGTCGTCACGCATGCGCAGTATGGTGGCGTAGAATTTGGAGGGAAAATTTGAATTTTTTTGGGGGTTGGCGGGAAAATTTGAATTTTTTGGGGCTGGCGGGAAAATTTGAATTTTTTTGGGGGTTGGACTAAATTCTGATGTATATCCGTATGATAATTTGAATGTAAACTTTAAGTAAACAATTTTTCCATGCTCTATGAAATGTATGCACAGTTCCAGAAATCATATTATTATAAAAGTAGTGGGGTAGAACCGTCTCTCTCCACTTAATTATAAACAATTAGCTCCGTTGGTAGTCATAGACTGCAGTCATCAATCTGAAGCAACTAAGGCCGGAGCCGTTGATATTAGATTGGAATTTGAAACCAGTACAAACGTCCCTGCAAAGACAAGTGCATATTGTCTCACACTCTACGATCGTATAATCAACTACAATCCGTTAACGAGTGTTGTGAGAAATTTCTAAGCAATAATGTATATTGTGGATTTTCAAGGTTTCCAGTATAGGGATAGTGATTTTTTTTATCAAAGAATTGGCTATTTGCAATGTGAGTACTGGTAGTAGTCTACATACACTTATTGAGCTCTCACATAAATTGGAATGGTACAAAACATCTGTGAGGGATCACATGCAATGGACCACCATGAACATACACGGCTTAGAGTGGAATCAAACGTCAGATTTTACCACTACAATACCGCAAGAGGATATTTCGAGATATTTAAAAGAAGCAGTTGGGAATGAAATTATCTTAGTTAAAGGTCTGAATAAGAAAACTATGCTTAAGAAGTTTCTTTCTAATGTTATTATAGATATTGGTAAAATTGGATGTCCAAATTTTAAAAAATTAAGTACTTTAAATGTTAACTACCACTGCAAATGCCATTTATTGAACAGTGTTAAGCTAAATTGTGCTCTGCGAAATGTACATGTACTGTATAATTGGATTATTCAATAAAACAAAAAATTATCAACTATATATGTCTTTATTTGTTTCTTCCTTATACTAAGATAAAATAAATATTTAAAGTAATATATTTTCTAAAATATTACTGTATTATTTATTCAGGGTCTGTATGCATCTAAAATTTTAAATAACCACTCTTAATTTACATGCAATTATTTGCATAAACGATAATCATTTTAAATTCACATATTAAATTTTGCTCTCTAAAATTATTTTGACATCTGAACTGAGTTTGTCCTCTAAAATAATTATTTCTATAGTTTTTATTAATAATAATAATAATAATAATCAGTTTATTGCTCAAACAGTAACACAATTAAGACAATTCAATTAAGTATGTGTATTGTTAATATTTATTTCTGTTTCTGCGGACACAGCATTTACTTGCGGATGACGACCTCTGCTAAAGTCGCGCTGAGGTTGCAAATAATTGTTCGCTGGCGTATTACCATTTCCGTAATTTTGGTTCTGTCTTTGATAGTTATTTGTGAAAGAATTTTGTCTGTTACCTCGATTATTATGATTTGAATTAAATTTCATTAAAATTCAATACTGGTGACGCCAGCTATTGGTGAAGTGTCGAACTATTATTAATTCGCTGTTGGGGGGCAGGGATCTATTCCGCGCCGGTATGTAGTTCGGTAATTGGTCGGTAGAGCGCTCGACACTTCGCCAATAGATGGCGCCGCCGGTACCTCTAAAATAATTTTGTCCTCAGATTTGCTCTCTAAAATTATTTTGACATCTGAACTGAGTTTGTCCTCTAAAATAATTATTTCTATAGTTTTTATTAATAATAATAATAATAATAATCAGTTTATTTTATTCAAACAGTAACACAATTAAGACAATTCAATTAAGTATGTGTATTGTTAATATTTATTTCTGTTTCTGCGGACACAGCATTTACTTGCGGATGACGACCTCTGCTAAAGTCGCGCTGAGGTTGCAAATAATTGTTCGCTGGCGTATTACCATTTCCGTAATTTTGGTTCTGTCTTTGATTGGGTTTTATACGGGGTCTGTCTGCAGATCTGTATAATTTATTCGGTGTCTGTATGCATCTAAAATTTTAAATAACCACTCTTAATTTACGTGCAATTATTTGCATAAATGATTATGATTTTAAATTCGCATCTTAAATTAACCGGCTGCCATCTATTGGTGAAGTGCCGAACTATTATTTCAGCATGGTTCACAACCCAGTATGTAGTTCGGTAATTGGTCGGTAGATGGCGCTCTCGGTACAATTTAATTTATTAAATAAATGTGTTCAAGAAGATGGAGTCGTTTAAAATATGGCGGTCGGTCGACATGCCGTTTTAGCGCGTGGGGTTGGTACGTCTGGGGTTGGCGGACCTGGGGTTGACGCGAAAATTTGAAATTTTTAGTAAATTTAAATTTTGTAGCGCCATCTATTGGTGAAGTTCCCGAACTACGTGTACTGAGCGAGCTCACGCGCCATCTATCGGTGAACGACCGAACTACTGCGCTCGGCAGACTTGACCTCGGTCGTCTTCGTGCGGAAAAGTGGAGGGGGTAGCTTCCTATGTAAATTGGCGGCGTGGCGGCGGGCCTGAAAGTGCCATTTATTATCTACTCCCCATCACACATCCAGAGACTCCAGGTTCAGCAGAACAAGTTCCTGCGAATACCACTTAATGCGCCCTGGCGCACAAGCACGGCACTTCTCCACCAGGAATCCGGAGTCGAGACCATAGCGGAATTCATTTCCAGGCTGGCAATAAAAGGGCTTGAGACCGCCGAAGTCCATCCGAACCCACTGGTCACGCAGGCACTGGACTATCCTCCAGCCGCAAGGGCTCGCAGGAACCGCCCCAAAACGGTCCTTCTGCACCGCGACGTCCCTTAACACGGGAGATAGTCCGAGGCTTGTCCCCAACCATGCCTATTCTCAATATTCATGTCTATGTTTCAGTCTGGTACCGTTCTATTTATTACCACTGTGATATAAATTATTTATTTATTCACACTCCAAGTCAATTTTCTAGTCACTCCCGCAGTCCTATTGCTGCCGCGCTGTCTTCGTACATTGTTGTCTATTGTCCTTTACACTATCTAGTCAAGTATTCGTTGGTTCTGTCCACTGTTCTCCGTCGTTTTGTCCACTCGTGATTAGCCCGCCGCTTCGGTACCGTTTCGGGCTGCTGCCGGTGCGTCTACCACAGCAATCACCGTCGGTGACGGGCTAAGTATATAAGCTCTCCCACCAGAAACTCTGCTGTACAGACCTGATAGCGCAGTGGGTAGCGTTCTCGCCTCGTACGCTTGCCGTCTGAGGTTCAATCCCAGCAAAGACCGCCGTTTTTTAAATTTGTTCTTGTCCGTTTTTAATCTAATTACGGTAGCAGCGACCAAAGAAAAAAAAAATTTTTTCGTAATTTTGTCATGTTTTTTATCGTTGTCCAGTCCAAAAAATCCCAGACGTCTAGGAAGCTATTCTTATAGCCAAACCGACGAGGTCAGTGCCCGGATATTTTTAGAAGTGACTTTTAAAAATATCAACCAAGTCCGAACATTTAACTATCCACAGCGCGATAGAGAAAGCGCTTTCATTGCATCACTTCGAGGCATATAGGGCTAAACCCTTGCCTCTAATCTATATGTGTCAAGTTTGATATAGACATAGACACAGACTACTAGACATAGAGTAACATACAGTACAGTGCCTGGAGGCTCAAGTTCCGATACCAAATCAGCGCACAATTTACTAACCTAACCTTGACTATATGCCGGGCTGGGAAGACCAACCACTGGCCGAGGATGTGCGACATCCCAAAAAACAAACCGTTCAAAATGAACGGGTCAAATGTGTGAACCGTTCGATCCGGTTCAACCCTGGCAAACTGACCCGTTCAGTAGGAGATTCGGTTCAGTAGTTCGTTCGTTTACGGTGTTTACGCTCTCGGCTAATTTCTGCTCAAAGCATAGACGGCTCAAAGCAGACCGGCGCGGCGCGGCGGCGTCTTTGATGCACCTGTTCATTTGTTTCCAGTGCCGCGTAAAGTACATAATATGTATATACATTATACATATATAAAATATTTTCGTTCGTTTATTTCTGGTTTGATTGATGCATAAAGATTCGTCAACATATTATGAATCTGCCCGAACATTTTCTTTGCGTTTTAAAATTGTTGAGATCCGTATATCTGCACTGTATTTGTTTTAAATATTTTTGGGATATTATATTGAATCGGGAGTTGATAATGAAGACCATTAATAATTATAATAAATAAAATTTATTAAACAAAATGAAAGTTTGAGAATATATAAGGAAAAATATAAAAAGCATAAAAAGCAGAATGAACGATATGAGATTTTTGCGGTAAAATTGAACGATTTGTTTATTTAACCATACAGAACTTATTGAAAAGTTTTGTATACATTCCGTAAAATCAGCTTTCGAAAATCGCTAAAAGATCAAAATTAGATTTAATTAATTTAAATTATATATATATGACTTATTAGCCTTAGTAGCATTTTTATAGGATCTATTTGTTTTTGTTGCTGAATGGAGGTAATTTCTATCAGCATAAATTACAAGAAAAACTAAGGTAAATCAGAAAATTCCAGTTCTGACAAAGAAAAAAAATATTCGCAGGAGTTAGGCCGTCGCGCGTCGGTATATTCGTAAACGGGCCGCTGCGATGGTTGAACGAAGATACCAGCAATGCGCGCGTCGTGTTTCGTTCTTTTTGAACGGGTCAAATGTCTGAACCGTTTGGAGGTTTGATCCGACTCGCCAGTGGCAAAGTGAACGGGTCGGGTCTGCTCAAGGCATAAGATCGATAGACGGCTCAAGTCGGTCACAGGCCAGTTTTTTGAGACGGCCGACGCTGGCGCGGCGGAGTCTTTGATGCACGTGTGTTCGTTTGTTTCCAGTGCCGCGTAAAGTATTATAAAAAAAATATTTTCGTTCGTTTATTTCTGGTTTGATTGAAGAATGAAGATTTGTCAACATATTATGGCTCTGCCCAAATATTTTCGTTGCCTTCTAAAATTTTTGAGATCCGTATATCTACAGTACACTGTAATTACTTTTAAATATTTTTGGAATATTATAATCGGCAGAAGATAATGTAAACCATTAGTTGCAATAAATATAATTTATTAAACAAAATAAAAGTTTTAAACTATATAAAGTAAAATAAATAGAAACAATAAAAAATAACTAAATATTCATTCATTGACTCAGCACTGGAACGTTATAATTTACTAAATAAAAATAAGATATGTAATATATAATACACATAATACAACATAATATATATGTTGCCAAACTCCTCTAATCTCAAAAAATATAAAATGCATATAGAAGTATAACTCATCACATTATCTATTGTAAATTGCTATTTAAAAATAGTAATTTTAGAATTTATTCTGTTTCGGCTTTCCGTTAGCGTAAGCCCTGCTTTTAAAAAATCCGCTCGCATGGCACTGACGTTGCTACAATGCATAGTCGTTCTAAACAAAGTTGATAAAGACGCGGATATAAATAACATTTTGCGATCTCAAAAAATATAAAATGCATATAGAAGTATTATACCGTTCATTTTGAACGGTTCGTTAGATCCGTCTATTAACCTATATGAAATTCGTTCATTTTGAACGGGTCTGATTGAACGGGTCATTTTAGTGAGCCGGTTCGACTGACCGAGAATGCCCATCCCTAGTGGCGACTCTACTGTACCCTCCGAAAAATAAATTCTTGTCAATAATAGTTCCACATTAATTAATCCACATTAATTATTGTTTCAATTCAAATAAATATGCATTAAGTTAGAGAAATCTGGTGTTTCAATAGAGGCAAAGAAATATTTATTTGCTGATAAAAACGCATTTGTTTGAAATATTTGTTTGGTAGAAAGAACGTTTATTTATGTCAAACAACTTATTTTAGTTCCAGTTTATAGTTTCCAGTTAAAATTTACAATTTGTATAATATAAAGAACGAGATTTATTTACTTCAAATAAATATGATTGTGTTGAGTGAAAGATTTTATATTTTTTTAAATTAACGAAATTTTTGGTTGGGTAAAATACGATATTTTAAGTTTGCAATAAATGGTTCTTTGATTAAAGAAGTTATTAATTTGTTGAAGGAATTAATGTGGAACTACTATAGACAAGAATTTATTTTTCGGAGGGTACAGTAGAGTCGGGGCGACACGGGGAGTGTCACCTCTTTTTTGGGATGTCGCACATCCTCGGACAGTGGTTGGTCTTCCCAGCCCTACATGTTAGTCAAGGTTAGGTTAGTTAAAGTTTGCTTTTGAGTTTTTTGTATTTTTGTTAACTAATTGAATTTTTTTTCGGTGTATCCTATTTCTCTCGTATCACACCTGGGCTTCCCCATTTCTAGTTTAATTTTCATAATAAGCTTTGCTGATATATACCATTTGTTTCGCTTGTTTTGTTTTAAATTGCATAACCTTACATAGGTGGATTACTTTTGTTGTTATGTTCAGGTTGTCGCACATATTAACTTGTAATAAGTCGCAACCTAAAATTGGCTCACATCAATATTAGATCTCTAGTAGCACATTTTAACGATTTTCGAGATGTTTTGATTCTTCACAAGTATGATATAGTGGGAGTTACAGAAACGTGGTTATCAGATCAAATACCTAATGAAGCTATTAGTATTAAGGGTTACAGCATTGTGAGGTATGACAGCATCTCGAGGGGGAGGAGTAGCTTTTTATATTTCGCAGAGTCCGGAATACTCACACCAAAGCGTTAATAATACATTTGTAGATGAGCAGGTGTGGGTACTGATTAAATTTATTTCTAAGACCTTTTCGTTTGGTTGTATATACAGACCGCCGGGAACAAGTGTTGGAACTTTTCTGGACGAACTGAGCATGGCATTGTGTCACATGCAGGGTATTTCTGACGTTTTGTACCGCGATGGCGATGGAAACATAGACCTGTTGAGTTTTGGGAGCCCAGATGCATGCAGATTCAATGAGTTTCTTGAGGTGATGGATCTCAGTCAGGTGATTGGCACAGCTACCCGTGTCACTTCAACATCAAATACTCTAATAGATTACTTAATTACAAACAACACTTTAAGTTGCATTAAGTATGATAGTGCTGCTGTTGCCTTTTCGGACCATCACCTTTTATCATGTGAGATAACTTGTGAAAAAAAGAAGAATTCAATAACTTATAGAACGTATCGCGATTTCAATGGCATTAATTACGACGCGTTTGTTGGTGATATGCATGCATTGCCACTGCATAATAATATATTTTTTATTGACAATATTCATGACAAGCTAAACTTTTTCAATGAACAGCTGTTGCTGCTCAGGTGCCATGTGCCGATCAGGTCATCTCGTTTTACAAAGGCATTTGCATCTTGGTTAACTGAAACCATTAAAATAATGATGAAATTGCGGGACGAGGCTTTGACAAGGTTTAAAAAATCTGGACGGACCGCGCATTGGGAATACTATAAAAGTTTAAGAAATCTAACAACCTCTGCAATTCGAAAAGAAAAGAAAACATACCTAAATACAACATTGAAACATAGCGATACAAGAAAATCGTGGCGGGTACTAACCAGAATGAATATTGTAAATAAAGTTAAACTTACCATCCCAGAATATCTAAAGGATGCTAATCAAATCAACAACTACTTTATTGGCTCTGTCGGAACGCCTACGCTCAATAATGAACTTGCAGAATTTTATTCCAATAATAAACTTTTTCCACATCAAAATACCACGTTTGAGTTTACTTTTGTAGACATTACTACCATTTCCAGTATTGTGAGTACAATTAAATCTGCAGCAACCGGCATTGATGAGCTGAATATCAAATTTATAGGAATGTGTTGCCCTCATATTTTGCAGTATATTACTCATATTATTAATTGTTGCTTTGAAAAATCGGAGTTTCCCAGTGCGTGGAAGGTGGCTTTGATTATGCCCTTGCCAAAAAAGGCCAGTCCTGAAAAGATGGAGGACTTACGACCTACTATAAGTATACTCCCAACTTTATCAAAGATTATGGAGAGGTGCATGGAGGTTCAATTGCGCGGGTATGTCGTTGATAGAGCTGTTTTACCATCTGTCCAGTCGGGTTTTCGTCCTAACTATAGTTGCGCGACAGCCTTGTTGAAGATAACGGATGATATTATGCAGTCAAAAGACTGCATAATATGTACTATTATGGTTCTACTAGACTACACAGATAGAAATTTTTGTTTAATTCAAATAAATATGCATTGACTCAAAGAAAGCTGGTGATTCAATAGAGGCAAAGAAATATTTATTTGCGGATAAAACCTCACTTGTTTGAACTATTTGTTTGGTAGAAAGAATGCTTATTTGTGTCAAACAGCTTATGTTTCCAGTTAAAATTTACAATTTGTATATTATAAGAACGAGATTTATTTACTTCAAATAATTATGATTGTGTTGAGTGAAAGAATTATATTTTTTTAAATTAACGAAATTGTTGGTTTAGTTAAAATGCGATATTTTAAGTTTGCAATAAATGGTTCTTTGATTAAAGAAATTATTAATGTGCTGAAGGAATTAATGTGGAACTATTATAGACAAGAATTTTTCGGAGGGCACAGTACAGTCGGCACGTGTCACCTCTTTTTTGGGATGTCGCACACGTGGTATGAATATAAAGGTATGATTAATTTTTGGACGAATTTACGACCGCTACTGCGCAGGTGATATGTAGACAACCAACATTGCATATGTCAAACTTAGGGGTTATGCCACTAACAATTTATACAATATAACAGACAAATGTACTTGTATAAAAAGAAAACTTTCAAGCATTTGCATCATGTACGCAGAAATAAGCATAAATAAACAATAATTGGCTTGGTACTAGTTATGTTTACGTTATTAGGGGTTATGCCACTAACAATTTATAAAACATAACAGACAAACGTACTTGTATAAAAAGAAAACTTTCCAGCATTTGCATTATGTACGCAGAAATAAGCATAAATAAACAAAAATTGGATTGGTACTAGTTATGTTTATGTTATTATTCTTCAACCAAGCAGCGCGCCCAGCGGATATTAACGTAACGAAGATTCTCGCAGATTCTCATCCCCACTCCACATGAGTATGAGCATACCTCTAATAATAATACCACGGTCGCACATCCTCTGCCAGTGGTTGGTCTTGCCAGCCCTACATATAGTCAAGGTTAAATTAGTACAGTGTACGCTGATTTGGAATCGGCACTTGAACCTGCACGCACTGTACTCTATGTGACTCTATGACTATACTGTCGATCACACGGCTTTTATACTGACGGTATGGCCGAAGTACGAGGAGAGAGTTTACAGCGCCATCTAACAATACAGTTGGATGAGACATTCACACTAAAAATATATTTATTTTAATCAAAATATGATTTCTTTGGCGGAAGTGAACCTATTTTTAAGCCAAAGCAAACATATTACTTTAAAGGAAATAAATCTCTTCTTGTGTACAAATATATTTATATTATTAAAAATATGATGTCAATGGCGGAAGTAAACCAATTTTTAAGCCAAAGAAATAATATTACTTTAAACGAAATAAATCTCTCTTTAGATTTAAATTTATATGTTTGAATCAAAATTAGATTTCTTTGGTGTAAAAAAACGTTTTTTTTTTAATCAAAACAAAAATATTACTTTAAAGCAAGGTAATTTTTGTTTGTATTCAAATATATTTATTTCACTTAAATAAATAAATCAAATAAATTAATCTCTACAAGCAAATAAACTAGAGTATTAAATGAAGTAAATATTGTTGGCGTCAAAGAAATATGTTTTGACCCAAAAGAATAAATTCAAACAAATATATTTCTTAAAAACAAGAAATCTTTTCTATCTGTGTATAGCAAGGCATTTGATAAGGTTAATCTTTCCATGCTTTTGTCATTGTTACATTATTTAGGGCTTTCTAACACCGCTGTCGCGCTAATTTCGGATTTTCTCATTGGAAGATCTCAGATAGTTAAAGTTGACGATCAATATTCTGCTGCATTGCCACTTACATCGGGTGTCCCACAATTGCCCAAATATGTGGAACATTCTTCGGTGCACATGTATGCTGTATCTTTCGCTAAAGATGACGTTGCTTCAGCTTGCACTAGACTCAACAACGATCTTGAATCTGTTTTTTCCTACTCGTAAATTGTCGCTTATTTTGAACCCGGCCAAATCTAAAATAATTATATTTGGGAAACTTAATCATGATGATGTTAATGTACAGATTGCTGGTGACAGGTTGAGCATATCTAAAGAGACTAGAAATCTTGGGGTTATGCTTGATGCGGATTTGCGGTTTACTGCTCATGTGAGCCAATGTATTAAAAAGGCCTACTGCGCACTGAAGTGTCTTTACCAACATCGACATATTCTGGACAAGGATATAAAGAGGAGCTTGTGCTGCAGTTTGGTGCTCTCACACTTCACACATGTCGATGTCGCTTATGGTCATTGTATAGGTGAGTTTGACGCCCATCATATGCAGCGCGTACAGAATAGTTGTCTCCGTTTTATCCATGGCATAAGAAAGTTTGACAGAATATCTCATACATTAAAAATGACTCAATGGCTGAACATGAAAAATCGTATAAAGCATCATTTCCTCTGCCTTTGCCATAAAATAATTACTATGCAGGTTCCGCCGTACCTCTATAATAAAATCACGTTCAGGACTGATGTACATAACTTGAACCTAAGGCATAAGTTTACTGTCACCATACCTGCTCACAAAACTGCACTGTATAAAAGATCGTTTTCCTACAATATAGCTGCACTGTATAACGATTGTCCAAATTATATAAAAAAATTGAATTTAGATGCTTTTAAGAAAGAGCTCCGCCGTGTCTTGCAGATTGCTCAGGATGGGTACTATGAGTCGAGGGGTTGTGTTGCTGGTGTAGAATAGTGTGTTGACTGCGGGAGAAACAGAGGAATTTCATTTAGTTGTTAGTTCATTTCGGTTAGATTACGATTACAATGATTTTTTGGTTTTTTATGCTTTTTAATTTTTTATACTTATTGTTAAACGAACGTTATTTACTTTATATTTTTTACTTGCATACATTTACGGTTGAGTTGAACAGTGGTCACTGTGTGCTCACTGAACTTCGCCATTTAACCACAATTTTGGTATATAAACATGTTTTTGTTTTTTAATTGTTGTGGCTAATAAAGGAATTTATTATTATTATTATTATTATTATTATTATTATTATTTATTTCACTTAAATAAATATTTCAAATAAATTAATCTCTACAAGCAAATAAAGTGTATTAAATTAGGGAAATTAAGTATTAAATGAAGTAAATATTGTTGGCGTCAAAGGAATATGTTTTGACCAAAAAGAATAAATTCAAACGAACATATTTCTTAAAAACAAGAAATCTTTTCTATCTGTGTAGCTAGTATCATCAACACTGCAAGTTTGGTGGACAACAGCTCCAATATGTCACGTACATACCCTACAACCTTGCCCTAGGACTATCCCAGGTAACGTTTTATTCTGACAAACTCGGTCGTAACACAAACGCACCTTTAATATATTTCTAAATCCTTGTGCTAAGTACCAACATTTGCAATCTGGCTGATAATCGTAGGTACGTTAATTATTGAAACTTCCATAGCAAACACTACCGTTGCCTTCTAACATTAAAACATCGATATTCTTATCTCTGCGGAAAATAGCACCTTCCGCATTTGAAACATAAGATGCTTCAGGTGCCCAGCCTTTTCCAATGACTTGTATGACAACTGTGAGGGCAAAAGAAGGGGACCACAACTATACCCAACTTCTCACCAAATCAAGAAGAGCATCAAAACAACTAAACTTTCCGGATATCTCAAGCACGAAATAACATTTTACAATTTGTGTTCGTCCGAGCTGCAAAAAATACACACAGAAAAGTAAATACTTCACTCAAAGCAATATGCTTTCATCCAAGTAAATGATTAGTTTGTTATAGCCGCAAGTAGATATTTTCTCAAGTTAAGAATAAAGAGATATTGTTGAATTGAAATGATCATATGCTTGTATATCTGAGAAAATATTTTCTTGCAATCAGTATCTATAGATATTATTCATTTAAGAAAACTATTCTCAAGTTGAAAATAATGGAATTTTCTTAAAGTGAATATATATGCTTGACAATGAGAAAATATTTTCTTGAAATGAGTATAGATATTATTACTTCAAGAACATGATCATAATGTACTTATTGAATAGAAATTACTGTTTTAGTTTTTTTTTTAAAGGTAGGGAATTGTGTGAAATAAGTAGACCATAACTTAGCGAATGATATTTGTTTTATTGTAAGAAATTTCTTTGCTTAATTACATATATACTTACCTATTTATAAATTATCACTACCTACAATATCTAAGGCATGGAAAAAAACACCATATTCTATTAGACATCAAATTGTTTCCATTATATTCCACAAGTAAGTTTTCTGTGACATGTATGTTAATTTGGTGACCACTATATGGCTAGGCAAAATTTACGTACCGTGTGCGTCACAAGTCACAACTACGAACTGCGTCGCAAATACGTTGAACATAAGTACTGTAGGCTATTCACGCAAAATTAAAACTATATACCTTCATAATATTATAGATCGCGTAGTTATTGCGTACAGTACCTACAAAATTAGTAAAGATATACTTACATATTGAACTCTTCCCGGACAATACTCGGTAGTCAGCGAACACGACGCCATAGCAGACCCCAACTAACTGAAGGCAAAGGCCGATGCGAAAAATCTTAAATCTCGGCAACGTTAGTGCACGTTTGAGTGTAAATGCGCAAGCGCGTTGCAAGCAATGGCTTACTTGATTCAAGATATTGATCAACTTCTTGAATTGAGAATTTAAACTACTTGGTTTGAAAATTATATACTTAACCGAAACTAATAACTCTGAGATTGGGATATTCTTGAATTGTGAGAACAAGGAATTCTTAAATGAAAGAAATTGTTTCAAACCAAGTAAATATTAACTTTCATCTAAAGCAATAACCGCAAGTAAATAATTTTCTCACGTTTTGAGAATATACTTCGCGGTGCGTATCTATTTTGGCTTCACAGTAAAAAAAAATTACATGAATGTGCATGGTTACAAATACGCCAGGCACTTGTTGTGATTTTACAGTCATGTTGTAAATGAGCAATACGATTGTAAAATTACAGTTATGTAATGACATGTGTATTTCATGTGTTTTTTGACATAAAAAATGTAATATGCCCTGTGTTTTCATGTGATGTCTTGTGGAGTTGTTTACATGAATAATGTAATATACCATGTCCATTCATGCGATTTCATGTGCGTTTTTTACATGAAATATAATGTGTTTTTACATATAATTCATGTAAATTTACAGTGGGTCCTGTTTTTATACATGCTGTTCAGTAGGGTGTATTGAAAAAACCTCTTTCATAAATTCTAAATTCCAAGTTTATAAAAATTGTGTTGACCCACATAGTCCACAAACAATTCCGATAAGTTAGCCGAATTGAAAAAAATATCTTGCACGCGGGAGTCCTAAGGTTAATATTTTTCTTCAAAAAACTAAACTTTAGGCCTCTTACGGGAAAACATTTTCTTTTGAATTGGAGCATTTTTTTGTGGCATGTGTGGGTCAATACAGACAACTTTTTATCAATATGGAATTTCAAATTTCTAAAAGAGGTTTTTTCTATATACACCGTCAGGACACGCAAATCCTGTGTTTTTGTTTAGCTCTCAATGGGTCTGTAGAACATACAGTAGGAATACTTTGTACTTACAATATGCTAGTGCACATAACTGATGTAATTTATTGCACATTATATTCTCTTATATTCTTCATATTATTTATTATAAAGTTTAATTAATATTGTCACTTTGTGTACATTTCTTCTTTTTACATTATTGAGATGCAGAAAAGTTAGGTCTTAAAAACGGAATTTACAAAGATTGAGTAAGTATTTAATTTTCTCGCACTTAAAAGATTCTATTACTCATGTTAGTTTTGAATGTTATATTTATCTGAGTTAAATAAAACTATACGGTAAAGTTAACAATATATATTTAGAAAAATAAATAAAAAGTATATTCCTAGCAATAAACAACTGAACTAAAATAAAAGAGCTATTCCATATGATCAAAACCATACATAAGACCATACCAGCCTTAAAGAAACAATATTCACAATATTCAAATAAAACATAAATATTCACAATATAAAACACTATAACAATATTTGAAAAAAATTACATTTTGTTTATATTATTGATTAATGTTACAACACGTTTGGTCGACCTTGTGCAGGAGCTCTTGGAACCAGTGTCAGGGTATATATTAAAAAAATAGGACTGTAAAGTCTCCATAGTCAGACTTAATCCTTTCTCATACTTTAAATTGAACATATAGTATAATCCGAAGCACAGCGAAATTGCTTCGATGAAGTTGGAACAGCTGGTCACCAGTTCCTTTTCAATATATATTTTATAGACTCCAGTTTGTTCTAAGAAAAAAAAATTACTTAATATGGCCACTACTTAATATACACGGTGAGTCTGCCGAACAACACCACCACTTATCGCAAACATTAAAAATGATAATATACTGCCGTGTTCTAGAAGTTATTAAGAAACTTGTTGATAGGTAGTTAAACAAATCGAATTTCATTTGAAAAATAAAGCTGACAGCTTGTCACACGTGAATTGGTAGTATTCTGATGGTAATTCTTGATTCCAAAATGTCGGGTTCTATTAATCTTAATTGCTGCGACAAGTGCTGCTTTGCAGATCCGCCCTGTATAGGCATCGAACAAGTAAACTAGTTTCAAAATGAAACAGATCAAGTACACAAAAAGAGATTTTATCGTTTTTTTTTTAGTTACGTAATTAGCAATAATAATAATAATAATGACTCACCTATTTCAACGGTACAGGGTGTCAATGTTCCTAGTTTGCTAGTAATATCGTCCACGTCATCCTTCTAAAAAATAATTTTATTAGACTTATAAAAACAGTCATAATTTTGTAAATAACCTCCACTTTAATCCACAATTTCGTAATGTCTTCCTTAAAATGTTTGGATATTATTAATAGTGTAAGTTTATCCTTGCTATATTGATTTGTTTCCTGTACTGTGGTAAGTTTCCGGCATATGCCATATTGAATAATTTTATCGGACTTTTGTACCAAATTCTGTTTCAGAACAGATAGGTCCTTGTTGGTTAAACGTCGGAAGTGCCAATATATGGTCTCATTTTTAAATAAAATCGGGTGCTCCGCGATGATTTCGTGTACAGTTGGAGGATTTTCTATCTTGTTTAAGAATAACCTATGCTCCGGATAGGCCTCTTCCAATAAGTCTTCTATATTGTCACAAGTTGCGTTCTCGGTTCGAGCATAGTTGTTGAGTATTTCTAAGGCATTGTTACAATTCACTGTACACATGGGTGCCCATGAAAAACAGCCAGCCATAGCATTAACCTTAGTCCTGGAAAACTTCTTCGGAAGGACTGGTTCTGAGGATATCCTTTTGTGTGGGCGTCTCAGATAAGTTGCCCTTTCACATAGTTTATAGAATAATGAGTAGTAGCCCACACCAATGATATTACCATCGTCATCTTTGTCCATAAACATTTTTGGAAAACATTCCATTAATTTCTGCGCTGTGCCTCGCAAAACCTTGACTGGTACAAGATCTTTGACTTCTCGGAGAGCATCAATTATTATGTGTACAATTTCGGTGATCACGGCTTTATCCTTTTCCCCCCTCTCGCATTGTTTCAGCAAACTCTCTGTAAATCTTTCATATGGTATTTGAAATTTAAGCCACGAAGATGAGCTGGACTCAGACAAGGAACTATCTTCTGATATCACACTGCTTACACCTGATGTAACGATTACTGTAGTACAAAGTGACTCATTGTCCCAATTTTCGCCCGCAGCCAACAGCATCAACAGGTCTTCTTTAAAATGAAGTAATAAATCGTCATCAAAAATTTCAGATCCATCAGCAGCTAAAACAATGGTTGTTCCATCTATCCCAAACATGGAAGATGCTAAAAAAAACATTATAGTACTGCCGAAAATAATATGGTTATGGTATCTTTACCTTTTAACAAGAGCGACTGTACAACGGTATCTGCGTCCTTAGGTGGAACTGATATAAAAATTTTCCTTGTCCTTTGGACATTTGTCACTTTAAATATATGAGCGCTGCAAAATATAAAGCTAAAAAAGACCAACATATGCAGGTGCTATTTACAAAACAAAATGTACTCAAATAAGACTTTGAAAGTTGGCAAAGTAGTAACATAATACAATTTAGTGTTGTTTCTTAACTCATTACAAGTTGGTGGTACCAAGTGATAATATTTATTATAGTATTTATTTTTATAATTATGAGCTTTAAATAAACCTGTATTTTGTAGAACCACTAAAAACCACTAGCGACAGCAGGTGGCCAGTAGCGAAAGCTCAGACGACATAATTACCAAACGACAATATTATTTTTTATTAAACTACTAATGTATGAAATATGCAAACACCTAAACAGTTACTATCCCTAGATACCTCAATAACAATTGAAATGTAAGAAATAAAAAAAAAGAAATAACCAGGTAAACATAAATTATCGACACACCCGCATACATTCATTTCTGAGGTTACTTAAACAAAAAACTGTAAAATAAACTAAATTATAGCATAATGACAGAAATCTGACAGAAAACGATCAACTTAATAAGAAAACTGGCAATCATGATCGTACTTCGTCAATAATTGCAGATTTTAAGCCGTATACCATCTCGCCATTCATCATTTTTTGGAGAAGCGGTTCTGGGTTGAGCAATTTGTTTGAACTAACTATAACATTCTTGTCAATTCTCCTTACTTCATGATATAAACTAGTTTCAACATTATGTATTATACCTGTTTGCGTTCCCATGAAAAATATGTTATCCAAAGAGTAGCTAATTAATATACGAGAGATTTTGCATATTAATAAAGCACCATATTCATCTATATCGTAGCATACAGACATTCCTTTTCTATACAAAATTCCTTTATATGTTACAGTAGAGGCCGCATACAAGTTATTACAGTCTATATTATCAAAACAGTCATAACTAGTTGAATTGCTGTCCCATACGAACAATTCTGCATTATCACACTTTATATTTTTGTTATATAAACTCTGAGGAGCAAAATTTTTTGCTTGTAACAATTGGTGTTTATAACTCAACGACCATAATAAATTTTTAAAATTTTTGGAATGTCGAACGACATTTTTAAAGTATTGATGTTTGGCTTCGAAACGTCCATAAGTGTCGTAAAGGTCCAAACAGTGCAGTAACTAAATTTGCATAATGTGTCATAAAATGATGTTTAGGTTTCAATGTGGAATTTGGAAACAGCTGTTGTCTTAATTCAATATACTCAAATACCAATTCTTTTAAATGAGCAACTTGAGCGATTGAAATTTTAAATCCTAATATTATAAGGCAGATTTGTCGTAATACTAATATCATTTTCCATATATTATGTGATAATAATTTTTCGGACATGGGCATTATGAACGGAATAATTATAATGGTCGTCATATTCTGATAAGCACTTCCTGGTATTTTTTCAGAATGTTTGGGTAAAGAAGGTATATGTATTCTGCTCTCATTATCAAACCGAATGGTTTGCAAGTTTGCATTGAAAACCTCATACGAAAATATTCTTTCTTTAACTAATTGCCGAATGGCCATGGCAAGATCCCAAGATACTACCCCTTCGAACAAGTCGTGAGCAACACATGAAATTAAACCGCCAGTCGCCAACGTGAAAAAACTGCAATGAATTTAATGCACAATTTTCCTTAACACCTTTGTGTGATGTTGATGTCATGGCAGCTATCTGGGCATCATGATTATAGGTTGCATGTGTGCGACGCTCATATAATTTTCTTACAGATTTTGTAAGACTATTCGCGTAACAAAATCTACAGAAGTAACTATTAACATTAAAATTTTCATTATAGCCTCCGATTTGATGACAGCCCAAATTATCTCCAATTACAGCTAAAATTGTCCCTTTTAGGAGCTTTTCCACACCATTATAGTTTACAGTAATGCCTTCAGACTCAAGAATTTTGAAATCTTTTAATATTATGTTCATTATTTCGGAACATCCAACCAATTTCATGTCCCTCTCGTACACAAGGGCTACTAAGTAAATTTGATCTACTTGCGTTGCCAGCGTTGCCAAGTAGGAATATTGCCGAGGGTCATATAGATACCAATAATCTTATGTTCTTTTCGTGCGGATCCTAACGGATTACATACTTCGAAGGCATCGTGATAAAAAATTATTTGTAATGCGTCGGAATTGTCATTAAAGAACACATTTCGTTTAAAATAATTACCATCTCGTAAGTCTGCAAATGTATCCTTGCCGTTATTGTCTGTTTCAAGTTGACAAAAGACCTGTTCACAAAATTTCTTGTATTCAAATAAGGCATTGAACGTTTGCAAAATAGGAACATAATACAATTTAGAGTTGTTTCTTAACTGAATACAAGTTGGTTGTACCAAGTCATAATGTTTATTATAGTATTGATTTCTAGAATAGTGGGATTTAAATAAACCAGTATTTTCATTCAAACATTTTAGTAAATCATTTTCAGAAAGCTCAAATCTTACCCCTGCTGTTCTAAGTTTTTCCTTAATGATTTGCAGATTTAATTTGCTTACATTTACAATTCCTGACATAACGGTTTGTAATAACGGTTTGTAAACCATCCGATGTCAAAAAATTCTTTGATTGTAACGTAAGGCACATAGAAGAAACAACATTTTCAACAAGCCCGTTTAAATCATTAATTGAATGGGCATCTTGTCCTTCAGAAGGCAGGTTAAGTTCTTCGCCATCGGAAGAATCTTCATTAACTTCTAGTGAAATACTTGTTGCTGATGTAGTTCGTTCGTTTTTATTTACAGTATTTGAAGGTAGCCTGAATAAATGTTGTTTAATTGCATTTTTTGTATTAAACATGGCTGTTGATTTGCAGTCATTGACGAACGGACACAACATGTATTCATTGTTATTTAGATGCTGATAAATATGTTTAAGATATGTGCTCTTGTAACTATCCAAGTAACTGCAGTTGTCTCTAGAACACATAAATTGTGTTCTTTCCACCATAAATTTATTTTTTATGTTTGTTTTATCATGCTCTCTGTATATGTGCTGCTTAAGACGCCTATACGTTGTAAAATGTTGACTGCAATGATGTCGCACACATTCAAATAAAAAACCACTAATGCCATTGTGAACTTGTAAGTGCTTTTCGTACTGTTGCACGTTTATAAAAACCAAGCGGGCATAAACTGCAGGTTAACGGCATTTCAAAAACAAATACAAACACACTTACCTCATATTCAGTCGTCAAAAGGTAGGTACCTACGTGGCACGATCAAGAAACAATATTAAATTTGATGAAACAAGCTCAATACGATTGACGATTATCGACTCACCGTAACGCCTACATCGACCGAACTGTACGAGTGCAAACGCGTGCATATGATCTGACGCAATCTTTACTTATGCCATGAACGAAATAAATCATATAAAATAAATGATTGATACAAATTATGGATACCTAATAATTTTATCTACTTATTTTGACGTCGAATAACTGTTGAACTACTTTGATTTTATTATTTTTTCGGTAGGTTTATATAGTGAAGATCGCCACTTGCTTTTATTTTATTTATTTTTTTAATTTCTCAATCTTTGTACCGATGGTAACAGTGGAAATGAAAAGTTACAGAATAATGGTGTTTTGTCTTCTTTTATAGCACCTATAATATATATATATATATAGTATTTCACGGTGCCATACATTTTTTGCGTGTTAGGAAAGTAAGTACGCATATAGAATTATCGTTTTGGGATGAAAAGCACGTTTTTTAAAAAGCGAATTTATTTCACGTATAATAAAAATACACTGTATATTATACGCGGAGTTCTAAATATAGACTGCAGTGACAATACAGATTATATGCGTGTTTGTTATGGGCAGAGCTGAGATTACCATTAACAATGCAATGCTTATAGAGAGTAAATATGCAATATCAGCGTTTAGTATTATTGTCTTTCATGGGCACGGTGTAACTCCTCCCCTCTTGGAGCGAGCCAACGATTTGGAACTTGTTCCGTATCTTGGGTTGTTATCTTCTTCCCTTGGAGACTTCTTTTTCGTAGGTGCCACAATCCAACCCCGATAAGGACGAATGCTGTCAGGACCATGATGGTGACGGACGTTGTGGAACCCCAAAAATGAGTTACTTGAACTTTGGCTAACTCTTGAAGTTGCAAGTCCAATTGGGCTAATTCAGTCTTCGTAGTGTTGATGGCGGTCATCTGCAGATCTTGGAGACGAAGGTCATCTAACTTCCAGTGGGGTTGATCTTCTTTAATCATTGTTAGATTGATCGGGTTGATATGAAATTCTCTATCAGGGGCTTGGTTTGATGTTGTTTGTAGATATTCGTGTCCTAGGTGGATAGAACATTCAGGTGTCAGTTGAAGGAATAAGTTTCCTTGTAAGAGGCGAACATCTTGACGGTCGTTGCACTTAATCTCGGCTGTTGAGTTGGCCTGGAACAGGATCCATTCGCTTTCGGTGGGATGAATCATTTTGACTTCTAGCGAGGACCATTTGGTGTACGAACATGCTGTTATTGGCAGGTGTCTTACAATCTGATGTCCACAAAGGGGATGATCAGCTGCATCTTGGCTTGTAGCTTCGCACAGATATTCTTGTTGTTGAATTTCTTTACATTTTGTAGCAACATTAATGTACCTATCCTTATTTTCCGCTAGGAAAGGTTTGGGAACGTTAAGGATTAGATAACTGGCATTTTCTGCTATAGGCAAAGGAATTAATTGATAATACTGGTAAGTGGTTGTTTCTACCAATGGGATTTCCAAAAGAAAGGTAAGTATGTATCCCTTAATATAAGCTTTTACTGAAATAGATTTTTCTATAGTGTAGATATTTTCCATAGTTGGTTTCAAAGGTATTTCTAGGTTTGAAATTGAAGTCTGTATAAATTGTAATTCTTGAATAAGTTCTTCTGAAGGAATAATTGTTGGGTGATATGCTTCTAGTTTTGCGAATGTTTTGGCTGCTGTTAAACGTTCGATCAATGTTAAAATAGAATTTGTTGCAAGATATAGAGATGTGTGTAATTTATCCAATAGATTACAAGAATCTTGCTTAGTATTTTCCTTTTCTAAGTATTGGGTAATATCATTCATACGTGTGGTAACCTTCTCCTGATTTTGTTGTAATGCCTGTAGATTTTCATCATAATTTTGTAAAGTTGTTTGTGCTAGGTGTATTTGGGCTGCTACATTTTTCGTTATTGATTCCTGGTTATTTGCCAATTCTTGTATTACCTTGTCATATTTTTTCGGCGTCTTCTGCATCCAAGTTTCCTGAGATTGCTTTGATTATTGATCCAATGAAATTGAGTGCTCCACGAGGTTTTCGTATTAGAGGCACTAATTGTTTCTCTCCACTGTTTAGTTGTTTTAGTAAGTTCTCCGAGTTTAGAAGGACTGACTGAAATTATTGTATTATAACCGTGTTATTCGTTCTGGTTACAAGTTCCTTTAGCTGTTTGTATCCTTGGTTAATTTCGTCCACTTGAATTGTTAAGGGTTGTAGATCGTAACGAACTACAGTTGTCCAATGGCTGGTCTTATTTCTTGCCATGCCCAAACGTAAGGGAAGCAAAGGGCCATGTAATGGTGTCATTTTTACGTCTGAGTTGGTGTGCCAGCATCTGTAACAATGCCATGCTTTAATCTTCTAGTGTGATAAGTTTGTACTCCTCGTCTAGTTTGAACATCGACTGTACTATTATCATTTATTTTCAATATTTTATAAGGGCCAAAATATGGTTTAACCAACTTGTTACTTTTGGTAAGGTTTTCTACGTAGACCATTTCTCCAATTTTCCACTCAGTTATTCTTACTTCTTCTCTCTGTTTTTCTTGAGTTTTCTCTTTCCTTGCGTCATCTTTTTTCTTAGTGGCTTCGTAGAGAATTTTCATTCTTTCTTTGTGTCGGTCGATTAAATTCTGGTAAGTATCCTTGTCGTAGAATAAATCCATAGGATTCCTTGTTTTAGTGTGTCTGTAGAGTGCTTCTAAGGGTGTCATTTCTGTTGCGCTGTTGATGGAGTTATTGTACGCTATTGTTGCCATACGAACTTTTCGTTCCTTCGGTATATCAGGGTCGTCATCTAAACATCTTAAATGCTCTAACAGTGTTGAATGAAATCTTTCAATATTAGCTTGACTTTCGGGATTTTTAGCAGTTCCAAAATGCAAAGTTATTTTATGAAGTGCAGCTAGTTCTTTTATTAATTTATTATTAAATTCTGAACTTTTGTCCGATCTGATTTCTTGGGGTATACCGTAGTAATTAAAGTAATTTAAAAATGCATCCAATATATTAGTGGGATTTTTACTTTTTAGTGGTATTGCGTGTCCTAATCGTGTAAAAGTATCTATAAGAGTCAAATACTTTTCTTTGCCAAATGAAAATAAATCCACAAATAATTTTTCAAAAGGTGCGTCTGGTGTTTGTGTAATAGGAAGTAAAGGTACTTCTGGGTGTCTGTTGTATTTAGACCTATTACAAGTGTCACATGCTTTAATTACTTGACTGATTGAATTTTCCATTTTCTTCCACAAATATTTACGTTGTAAATGTTGGAGGGTTTCTTTAACGCCACGGTGATTAGTTAAACCGTTATGATATGATGTTATTAGTCTTATTTAATGTTCTTCATGAGTAATAACTTCTACTATTTTTAAACATCTAATTATATGAGGTCCATTGTCTGTAAATTTGTCAGAGTATAAGTTACACATAATTTTGTATAAATTTTCGTTATCAGTGTAAATTTAAAATGTCTTTCTTTCGTTCATATATTCAGTATACAATTTTGAAATATATTTTTCTGAGTTTTCACGTGGAATTCTAACAAAATTAATTGTACATTCATCTCTTTTTTTAATTTTAACTTGAATATCTTTTTCTAAGCTCTCGGAAATAATGAATTGTCTCTTTTTATTATCCAAAATTGTGTTCTGTATTTCGATAGTTTTACTGGGTTGTTGTGTACGTGTTGTATGAATTGTATCAGAGTCAGAGTTTGATGGTGCTGTTTCAATTTCTACAAAAGATGCAACGGAATTAGAATCAGAAATATTTTCAGTTTCTCCTGGTGGGTTATTAATTTCAATTTCTTTTCTACCTATGCCTATTCCTTTACTCGTTGATGGTTGGTTTTCTAATTGTTCAGTTATAACGATAGACATTTCTTCAGCTATCTGAAGTAACTCTTCGTCATCAATATTAGGTAAAATACTGTCTAAATCCTTCTGAGTAATAACGTTTAAATCGACTAAACGAATTCTAGAAAGAGCATCTGCATTGGTATTATACTTTCTTTTTTTATATATTATGTCAAAATTATATTCCTCTAATTTAATTTTCCATCTCATAAGTTTAGAATTAGGTTCTTTTAGTGACCAAAGCCAAACTAAAGGTTTATGATCTGTGTAAATAGTGAATTTTTTTCCATAAAGATAAGGCCTAAATTGCTTAACGGCGTATACGATCGCTAATAACTCTTTTTCGATAGTTGAATATCTAGACTCTGTTTCTGAAAGGGTACGCGACGGATAACATACGGGTTTGTCTTTTCCAATAATTCCTTGAGATAAAACTCCTCCTAATGCGACATCTGAAGCGTCAGTTGTAACTATTTCTTTAGTAAAGTCGGGTTATTGTAAAATAGGGTCGTTTGTTAAAAGTTCTTTACATTGTTGAAAAGCTTTAACATAATCGTCATTTTCATAATTAATTTTTGCATTCTTTTTTAAGCACAAAGTAAATGGTTTAGTAATTTTGGCAAAATCTTTTATAAATTTTCGATAATACCTAACCTAAAAGTCCTAGAAAGCTTTTAATTTCGGTTCTAGTTTTTGGTATCGGAAATCCAGTAATTGCGTCAATTTTCTCAGGGTTTAGTTTTACTCCTTTATCAGTTATAATATGTCCCAAATATTTAGTATCCTTTTTAAGAAATTCACATTTTTCTAATTTAATTTTAAAATTTGCTGATTGTAAGCGTTCAAAAATGTTCTTGCAATGAAGAAGAATAAATAATTATATCATCTAAATATACAAGACACGTATCTTCTAATAAACCTCTTAAAACGTCGTCAATAATTCTCTGAAAAGTAGCTGGTGCGTTTTTAAGACCAAAAGGCATACGTTTAAACTCAAAGTGTCCTTGTTCTGTACTAAATCCAGTTTTAGGGGTGTATTCCCTCTCCATTTCTACCTGATGATAACCTGATGCTAGATCAAGGGATGTAAAATAATTCGCACAACCTAACTTGTCTAAAATGTCAGAAATATTAGGAATAGGGTATTTATTTATCCTCTATCATTTGCTCATTAAGGCGTCTAAAATCTACAACCATTCGATTTTCAGTTTTACCATCTTTGTGTGTAGTTACAATGTGTACAGGTGCATTCCAGGGTGAAACACTTTCCTTAATTATATCTTGTCTTAATAATTCCAAAGTTTGCTTTTTAATTTCTTTTTGGTTTCTAAAGGTTGACGATAATTTTTTACATAAATAGGTGAATTATTTTTCATTGTCAAAGAGTGTTTAATTTTGTGTGCAAAAGTTAGTTTTTGTCCATCAATATGAAATAAATGTTTATATCTCAATAATAAAACTTGAAGTGATTTCTGCTCCTCTAAATTTAAATAATCCATGTTTAAATTGTTATAAATGTTTTCTGCTTGTAATTGGGATAATTTTTGTTGATTTACCATGTTATAACCAATGTTAATTTGTTCTTCTATCTCGTGTACTGGTTGCAATTCTAAAGATATATTATAAAGTTGAACAGGAAGTTTACTACAATTATTAGCAATAATTTTTGTTTTGTTATTTTTTCAAATGATTCTGGTATTATTATTTTTCCTAAATGATCCTTTGTTTCTGGAAATACTGCAAAGCCATTTTGAATGTTTGCTACTTCATAGTCAATTACTGTACTTGAACTAGGTGTAATAATTTGAACAGGCTGATTAATTTTGTATGGAATTTCAGCATTATCAGTTATTATCAATTGTCGTTTCGCATCAAATGAAGCTCCTAATTTTGCAATCAAATCAAATCCAAATAATCCATAAAAAGTTTGTGAAAAATCAAAACAAACAAATAAATGAAATTCATATGCGGCATTTCTAGTTTTTTCTATACCATGGGGTGTTTTAATGTTAAATTCATAATTGTTACATAAATATCTCAATTTAGCGTCATTAAAAATTTCAGTATTAATCAAAGAACATTCTGCTTCTGTATCAATCAAAAATTTTAAACCTTCAAATTCAATATATGGAAGTGCTGGATTTTGAGAGTAAGCTTTGTTAGAAATTGTTACGTAGGCGGCTGATGTATCTGGTCCGTCTGAAAATCCTGAGAATTTGTTGATTGTTCTTCGTCAAAATAAGCGTTTTCGTCTTCAAAATACTCTTCATAATATGGTTCTTCAATTACATTTTCATCGACTGGTGTACGATTCTCGTATTCCTCGGTTGGTTCACATTCCGTTTCAATGTTGTTAGATACCCATTGTTTTTTTGGTGGTGGTTTTACCAAAGGTGATGAAGCTATTCGTTTATTCGCACTGTTGCTAAGGTCCATAGGTGTTGGTCTGTAAGGACGTTCCTGTAATTGTCCGGGACTTCTGGCAAATTGTAGATTTTGTTGTTGATATTGTTGTTGATTCGGATACTGTTGTGGCCATTGATATTGTTGTTGATATTGTTGTGGTCGTTGGTGATACATTATACGGGGTGGTACTTGTGCGGGCGGAATATATCTATTCTGCTGTTGTTAATTGTGTGGTTGATACCTTTGTTGTGACGATGGCTGTTGTCTATTTGATACTCGATGAATTGGAGTCATCATTGGTTTGGTTGGAGTTGGTTGTTGACGAAAATTTTACAAAAATCTAATGCATAAGCTTCAGATGTTTCGATGTCCTGTGGAATTCGTAATTTCACCTCCATTCCAATATGTGAGTTAATTAGGTCAAGTCAAAATAAATATGTTCTTAATGCAATTTGGTTGTATTGGTCCTGTTTTAGTTGCCCGATCACAGCATTGCCTTCTTCTAAATTTATTTTTGATAGTAGCGTATATAGTTGCCTTTATCTTGTTAGCATTACTTGCGGTGGTATCGTCTCGTTTCGGTACTAAGCTGTTCAAATCGTAAACTAACACATCTTCTGATCGTTTGTCTCCGAATGAATGGATTAAAATATTTTTTAATTCGGGCCAAGTAGTGGGCGTTTTATTTGCATCCACTGCCTCGCGTGCTTTGGCACGTAATCTACCCATAAAAATCATTAAAAGCCTCTTAGCTATCCGAACTTCATTTTGGTTGGCTGGATCTGCTGGTAGGTATTCTTCTATCAGGAATTCACAAGCATTTATGTAGCTCTTCAATGTGATCCTATCGCCGTCGAAGATAGGGATGAGGTCTTGATCGACTTTTGAAATTTCGCGAGCCATGTTGATGTCCAGTAAAGCGTTATACAAATCCTCCAAATTATCCAGGGTTAAAAAGGGGTTTTACACGGGGAAAAATTTGCGGAATTTTGCGGAAAATAAAGTGGTACTTACTTGGCTATCAACACGATGAATAATATCCACATGGGGTTGGTGTGTTTTTTCTTTGTTGCGTGTGCGGTGTAGGGTTGAGATCCGTTCCTTGGATTTCGCTCCTTTCGTTGTTGTTGGTGAAGTCTGGGAATCCAATTCCGATTTTAGAAATCCAAATTCCTCGGCAGGCTTCGGGGTTGTCCAGGGATTCTGCGATTTGAGCTGCTCCTCGGCTGGGCAATTTCTTCGTTTGTTGTTTTTCTTTTCTTCGCTTTTTCTTGCTTCTCGGTTGTTTTTGTGATCCGTAACAAAGAACTGGTGTTCACCGTAATATGTCCGTATATCGAAACGATTTGAGATTCGACACGATTCACTATCACGTTTACAGATCGTACCGACTGCGCCAATTATCGTTTTTGGATGAAAAGACACGTTTTTTAAAAAGCGAATTTATTTCACGTATAATAAAAATACACTGTATATTATACGCGGAGTTCCAAGTATAGACTGCAGTAACAATACAGATTATATGCGTCTGTTTGTTATGGGCAGAACTGAGATTACCATTAACAATGCAATGCTTATATAGAGTAAATATGCAATATCAGCGTTTAGTATTATTGTCTTTCATGGGCACGGTGTAACTATAGACGTAAAACCCATATTGTTTGTGTCACAGTTTCGGCGCTAAGAATGACGAAAAGTCATTCCATTTTTTGTTGCTCTTAGAATCGTCGGTCTCCTTTTGTCGGATTCCTTATATCGACAAACCAAGGCAAACCTATTTATCAATTTTTGACAAATTGAGTATAGTATTGACTATACCGGGTGACCCACGCCATAGGTACTCCCGTTTATTTTTTTTGTTTATAAAGCTGGACGAATGAAATTTGGGAAAGTGTTAATAGACAAAAAATGCCATTCTTTGGAATACTCCTGAGGTTAATATGACTTCCGGTTTTTCCGGAAATGACGTCATCATTGAAATTTTAAATGGCACCCTATATTTTTTTTGTGTGATATTTTCAATCAGGATGTCGTTCTGAACTCAAAAACATATCGATCGTCAATTTTTATCACCAAGGCAACGCAAAAATAACTTTTTTGTGTATTAATCTAGGTGGCTATGAATTGGTGAAAAAAGTCGAAAATTGTCAAATAAACACTAACTAAATCGATTTTGGCCGACATTGCATTACTGGCGCCCTCGGGTACCCAATGGCCACACCCTGATTATTCGATAGAAAACATCTTTCCGATTACAATGATACCAAACACCAAATGTCTAACAACACTTGTACGCTAACAATTTCAACAACATATCAAGTGTTTGGTATCATTGTAATCGGAAAGATGTTATCTATCGAATAATCAGGGTGTGGCCATCGGGTACCCGTGAAAAAAATGACCACTAGCCAAAAACCATTTAAATCACGCTAGAGGGCGCCAGTAATGCAATGTCGGCCACCTAGATTAATACACAAAAAAGTTATTTTTGCGTTGCCTTTGTGATAAAAATTGACGATCGATATGTTTTTGTGTTCAGAATAACATCCTGATTGCAAATATCACACAAAAAATATAGAGTGCCATTTAAAATTTCAATGCTGACGTCATTTCGGGAAAAACCGGAAGTCATATTAACCTCAAGAGTATTCCAAAGAATGGCATTTTTTGTCTAATAACACTTTCCCAAATTTCATTCGTCCAGCTTTATAAACAAAAAAAATCTGATGTGGCCAGGTACATGACTTTATCATACTATATATATAAACTAATAGTTTAGCTGCATGATATTCTATTTGATCGCGATCGGCCATGTCTGCATTAAAATAAAACTAGTAGAACTAGACAGATATGTCGATTAAAGCTGCGTTCGGATATTGTACTCCGTTGACACCGGGTACAGCGTCCAAATGACACTTACGTGTAATTGGGTGTAAAAAGTGTAATTCAATATCCGAACGCAGCTTATATTGACAGAAGTTATTGTCAAAACATTAGCGTTGTCATTGGTGTCATTATTGTCATTAGAATCAAAATTTCTGACATATCCTGGCTACTAGTTTTAATGCAGTACGGCCGATCTCGATGAAATAGAATTTGCTCATGCAGCTAAACTATTGATTGTACCAAAAAATTTCATATTCATTAACTATTCAGAATTTCCTCATCTTTAATTTATTATTTAACTATTTCGACGAAATTCCAGAAATGGCAGCGTATTTGCAAAATCTTTCAACAATTCTAAGACTAAACCTCCAGTTCTTTTGGACCTTTTGGACTAAATATGAAGTTTCGTCCCGATACCTTTAGTAGTTTCTCCGGAATCGTCGCCACAAAAAACGGGTACACACACACACACACACACACACACACACACACAGACACAGACACAGACACAGACACAGACACAGACACAGACACAGACACAGACAGACACAGACACAGACACAGACACAGACACAGACACTCGACACAGACACAGACACAGACACAGACACAGACACAGACACAGACACAGACACAGACACAGACACAGACACAGACACAGACACAGACACAGACACAGACACAGACACACACACACACACACACACACACACACACACACACACACACACACACACACACACACACACACGCACACACGCACGCGCACCCACACACACGCACACACACACACACACACACACACACACACACACACACACACACACACACACACACACACACACACACACACACACACACACACACACACACACACACACACACACACACACTAAACATCGTCTTATTTGGTTATCTTTCTAGTTTTAGACCACCAATAATGAAACTTCTAGTTTCAATAATAACCGAGATATTCAATAATTTTTATATAATTTTTAATGAGGTTTTTTAAATGTTACTTACGTGCATGCCGAATACCCCTATTCACAATTATTTCTATTCACTTTCTTTTTTTTGTTAAATTACAATATTTAGAAGAACCAATTGGTCAAAAATTATGTTGTAAAACGTCATAGATAATAAAACACAATACCTGTCGAAATATCGAAGTCCACTAATACAATATCAGGTGCATTTTAATTATGTTGATATCAACTTCCTGTAGACCGGAAGTGACAGACAATTCCAGAGTATTTTAATTCAAAAGATCGGATCGAGTAGACCCCGATTCCAGAAATTCAAACATATAGATGTAGTGGTCCATCAAAAAATTCTACTGGAACAGTTCCGTGAGACATTCTGTATGTAAGAGATTATAATTTATGAAAATAAAGACATTCTTTTCACATTTTGAGGTAGTAATTATAAGCACTATATACTCAACACGTTGTGGGCTTTCCAAAAATGCATCGTTTAATGAAATCCGTTAAAAAACCTTTTATAGAAATAATTTAAATCACGAGAACCCGTCAAGAGAGGCGATCTAAATGTTGGAAGTGTTGTTTGTGCGGCCGACCCTAGTCAGCGGCATCGATGAGCAAACCTTTCCCTCGCCGAAATATGTAACACCGAGTCGATTTCTATTTATATAAAACCGCCACAACAATGAGGGTGTCTCCAGCCAAATAGAGGCGGTCCTAGTTAGTACACCGGAATAGATAGCAGCACTTTACCAATGCCGATTTGTAACAAAACACGCCTGCTTTTCGTACATAATTTCTCGTGACTGTATGCAACTGACGTCTGAATATTTTTTACCGATGGAAAAAAGACGTCTAGATGCTGAGTTTTGATCAGAACTCGCTTCCATTTCCCGCTATAAATGAGACAAAATAGGTGACTTTTACCGTTTTTTTTCTATATGAATTCATTAAAAATATTTTTTTTTGCTCTTGATAGCACCTGGATTATTTCCACTACTATACTATATCCAAATTTCACGATCATATGTCAGAGCGTTCACGGGACGTTTGAGTTGAAAAAATGCACTAATTTTTAGCGCTGTACAAGCCCCCTTAACCGCTCTACCCATACGAACGTACGTGATGCGGCCGCTATCGTCGCCCGAACACAAATAACACAATGTTGTTTTACCTACTTTTTGAATAATAACCCAAAGGTAGGGCGGTTAATACCATATCCCAAACATTCAAGCAGTTTAATTGTATCGTTAACGTTTTCTGTCACTTCTCTGCTGTTTCATTTTATAGCAGAAAATAATCCAGGTAACTAACCGGCGAAAAAAAACATTTTTCTTAAATCTTTCATCACCGTTTTATTATTTTGATAAAATAATAAGTAAGCAGAGCTTAATCTAAGCGGCATACAATGACATTGATAAGGTACACGGTTAAGTTTAAATCTAAGATATCTTCTATCCGATTCTTCAACACCGGCTGGTATAAATAGGCGTCTTTTGAATATAAAGTAATTTTCACAAAAATATAAAATTTCCCTGGAGTCATCCAAATTAAAATGATTGGTTGGATTTAGGATTTTAGATATAAAATGAATCTTTTTAAACCATCCGGTTTTGGTGAAAGGGAAAACTTTAGATAGAAACTAATTTCTTGTTGGTTTTACTCTATAGTTATAGCTTCAGAATTTTTCAACAGAATAATTAATAATAACTGAGGATGATAGCTCAGTTGGTTAGGGCATTGTGCTAGCGACGCAATAGTCCCTGGTTCAAATCCAAGTTATCGCTGTAATTTATTTAAATTCTACATCCCTTCTGTGTATCACCATTTTTTATACATTTGAGAATAGTTAGTATTAAAAAATTCTATTGCTGACTATTTGGCTTCGCAGGAACAATGTTTTGGATGGGACATTCTATAGAAAGCAAATTTTACTAACTTACTTACTTATTTTCCCAGCTACTACCAATTGGGTACTAAATCCTTACAAAGTGATTCGACTTGTTTTACTACAAGTGGTGTTCTTAGGTGACGTTCGAAAGAACAACCCTTGATTTAAGGGGGTTCCTTTGGGGTACTAATTTGGAAGTTGGTGTTTTCTAAGGGTACCAATTAGGTACTAATTCCTTACAAAAGCTAGAATAGATTCGACTTGTTTTTTCGACAAGTGGCGTGCTGAGGTGACGCGCGCTATTTTTGAACAGCGATATAGGGGGGTTCCTGTGAGTTAGTGTTTTCTGAGGGAACCAATTGGGTACTAAATCCTTACAAAAGTTCAAAGTGATTCGAGTTATTTTACGACAAGTGGCGTTCTGAGGTGACGTTCAAAAGAACTACTCATAAGTTAAGGGGTTCCCTTGAGGTACCAATTCCGCGGTTGGTTGGACCAATTGCTACTGATTGGGTACTAATTATTCGGAAGTTTTAACTCAATTTGCGAAAAGTGGCGTTCTGAGGTGACGGACGTTTTGGCATGACATAAATTTAAACTCGTTATACATTATGTTATTATACAATAACTAAATTCAATGTGGTTTTGTTAACTGTATATAGATCTCCATGCGGGGATTTTGGTGTATATGTTGACCTCCTTGAGGAATGCCTATCAGGATTTAAACCGTCCAAAAAATAATCAATTGCGGAGATTTTAATGCTTGATTTGGTACATCTGATAAAAGTGCTAGGTAATTAATAGATAGTTTAAAAACATTTGAGTTTGCGCCTATGCTGGATATTGAGTCACGAGCTGACAACTGCATAGACAGAGTATTTTTTTTAATTTTGCAATAGTTGATCATGCCGCAGAGACAGCTGATCACTTGAGCATCTCCATCCGGTGCAGTATACTGTTAAAGCAGGAAATCACAAGTAGGATAACACTCCGACCTATAACTAGTGCTGGGAAATTGGCATTCTATAACTATGTTTTAGAAATTAACTGAGACTATCTTTCCGATAACGCGTTGAGTGCCAGCGATAAATTTGAACTGCTTATGGAAGCAATTTGTACGGCTTTAATCAAGCTTTTCCACAAAAATCCGTTAAAGAACAGCAACTCATTCGTAGTACCCGATCGGTACTTGAACGCCAAATCACACCGCCATCCCCAACAGAAGAGAAGTGTTACTAATACTCTGTTCAACAGAGCCGAAAAGGTGTGCGACTCCAGCACCTTGGACGACGAACGGAAACACTTGGAGTGGGCCCTACGTAAGAATGGATACACCAAGTCTGACATACGGGGTGTCACACAAAGAAAACCGCAAGTCTCAGGGCAAGAGTCAAAGGGGTTCGCTTGCTTACCATACGTAAGTGGGGTATCAGAAAGAATCGGTAGATTACTGAAGAAATTGGGTATCACGGTAAGATACAGAGCACCAGCAAAGGTAAAGGATCTTTTGCCTAACCCATAGGATATCACACCACCCCTGAAGAACGAAGGGGTATACAAGATAACATGTGAGTGTGAAACATGCTATGTAGGACAGACAGGACGAAGTATCGAATGTCGAGTCAAGGAGCACAGTAGACACCCGACTATGCAAGATTCAACAGTCCGCTGTTGCTCAACACTGCCACGAGTCGGGACACACAATGAATTTCGATGACGTGAAGATGTTGGTAAGGGTGGGTAATTATCATCGAAGGCTTATTAGAGAAGCCATCGAAACTTAGAGCCAGCTCAACAAATACAAATACTTGGTTCACACACGAGCTCAGAGAGATCAGACGAAGAATAACTATGTTAAATGACATCTATGCCCTAACAAAATCAGATCACATAAAGGAACAACTCAAGGAACTCAACAGGTTATATAAAAATAAAATTTGTGGATCTAAAAGCAATTGTAATAGTGAACTCCTAGGAGACTCTCATTTCTCTTGTAAATCAATATGGCAAGTTATTAGTGCACAAAGAACAAATAGGAAAAGAAATGAGACAGCTTTATTTTCTCCTGATTATGTCAACAATTGTTACGTTCATGAACTCTACAACATTATCAGTCAATTACCAGCATCACTTGACTTCGACAGTGCGGTGGACACTATTAATAATACGTAAAGCTGTGCCGTAACTTTGGGACCTGTCACTTACATAGAGATACGAGGTATTATAGACTCCATAAAATCAAAGACTACCCGGGATATATATGGCTTCAGCACGTATGTTTTCAAAAGTATAAAGGACCAGATTATAGTGCCACTAACCAAGTTAATAAATCAATTAATCGCGGAGTGGCACTTAGCCATAAAAACCAGAATTTCCAATTATTTTAATAATAATAATAATGATGTTTATTTAGTTAAAAGAAACTAATAATCACAATAAATTTAGTTTCCTTCGTACTAAACTTATCAATTACATAAAATTAGCCAATACATAAATGGGCAGCACATAGAAGCGCGTGTCCATATCAGGAAGACCTCAACGAGGAAAGAATGGTACGGCGCATGTTGCAAGGACCGGAGGAGTGGCGGCGGATCGCACACACCGTGGGAGATATCCTAAAGTGCAAGAACGAGGACGACAAGCGTGATGAAGCGAGAGGACCTCCCACGCCTTAGTTGTTAAGGAGTAGGGATGGTCCCGGGGACGGAGAGGGCAAAAGCGAGAAAGGCAGAATAGCGTCCGGAAACCGGCGCAGGAAAGCTTCCGGAACTGCCGAAGCGAGAAATGTTTAGGGTTCTGGAAATCCGGACCAGACTTCAGGACGACCGGAGTCAGGCGAGGGACCAGTGGTTATACCGTGGTCCCAGAAGAAAAGTCTAGGTGGCGGTGTCCCAGAAAGAACTGTGGTTCTGAGCACGTAACGGTGGTGGTAGTAGAATAAGTAGAATATTAGGAGGTAGTAGAATAAGTAGCATAGTAGTATGTTATTAGTAAGTAGGTAGTCTTGTTTGTCGTATCTGTATTTGTGGTTAAAATAAATAGTAAAAGAGCCAGTAGGCCACAAAACGGAAAGGCGACGGGAGAAATGTTGGGAGATGTCGCTGCAGGAAGTATGCCCTTCAGGCGATGCCGTGCAGCGGGGTGGTGGTGGGTTCTTTCCCTCCCCTCGCCTTTAAAAAAAAAAGCCAATACATAAACCCGACATGATGTTTTAAAAAGACTTAGCGAACTACTCTTTTTTATATCACTTGGTAGGCTGTTAAATATCTTCAGTGCTTTATAATAAAATGAATTTTGCGTACTGCTTTTTGTATATTTTGGTAATCTAAAGTGGTCCTTTTGCCGAGTATTATATTCATGCTGCTGACTATTGTATGTCAAATAATTACTCATATAATTTGGGAGTTTATTATTTATGCGTTTATATACCAAGGTGAGTGCATGATATATCGTTCCTTGTTTAACATTCAAGTAATTTAATTTATTCAACATTGACTCGATACTGATTAACCTGGAGCTTTGTAATAAAATTCTGAGTGCTCGATTTTGTTGTACTTGAATCTTTCTAATGTCTTTGTCTGTACACAAAAATAATATACTGCTGCAATAGTTAAAATATGGTTCTATAATCGTATGGTACAAAGATCTTCTAGCTTTTAATGTTAGTTTATTAGATATTCTTCCTAAGTAGCTAATCTTTCAGCTCACCTTTTTAACTATATACTCCATATTACTCGTAAACTTCAAAGTATTGTCTAAAATGACACCTAGATATTTAAATTCGTCCACTATAACAACTGTGTTATCGATAACTATTTCTGGTGTACGGTATACTGAATTTCTATTTCACAATATCATAGCTTTTGTTTTCAGTACATTCAAACATAACTTATTTTCTTTATACCAATTTGATATCGAAAACAGTTCAGAGTTCAATATCGCGTTACATCAGGTAAGTTATCTCCTGCAATTAATATTAGTGTATCGTCTGCAAATAGGTGCATGTCACAAGATTTAACTAGTGAAAGTGAAGCAACATAATTTTTGTAGAAATTAAGTAAAACTGGTCCCAGAACAGAACCTTGTGGTACCCCCAGCTGTTTATTAATTCACCTGACTCATTTACTCCAATCCTAACCTTCTGTCTCCTGTTTGTTAAATAGTTTTCGAATCATTTCAATTCTTTTCCTCTGATTCCGTATGTTTCCAAGTTTTGTAATAACTTTTGACGGCAAATAGTCTCGAAGGCTCTTTTCAAGTCTACAAAAGCTGCAACTATCGTTTTACCGTCTTCTAAATCTCCTTTCCAATTTGCCAGTACCAGATTTAGGGCTGTTTCGCATGAGTGCTGAGCACGAAAACCTGGCTGTTGGTCAGTAATAAATTCATTTTCAACCAAGTACTCACTGAGCTGTTGTTTAACAATAATTTCCAGTATTTGTTCTAGTTTGGTAACATGTTAATAGGCCGAAACTCTTCGCATTTGGTGGTATTCACAATTTTTTGTATTGGTATAATGGTGCTTGCTTTCCAAGAGTCAGGTACTATTCCTGTATTTAGTGACTCATTAATTAAATCTGTTATAAATTGTCCCACAATAGGTAATGCATTCTTTATTATCTTAATTGATATAGAATCGGTGCCATTGGATTTTGTATCTTATTTACCACAGAATAAAGGTGTTGAACACTAATTGTCTTAAAGTGGAATGATTGTGTACTGCGCATTAATTGGGATTTCGTTGCTGGGGGTGTTAAAATTGAGCTATTTATCTGATTGATGCTGTCAATGAAATATGTATTGAACTTGTCTACCATGGCGCATTCTTCTGTAATCGCAACGTTGTTAAAAACTACTTTCTTATTTTTTTTTTGGGTTTATTGTTACCTATTATTGTTTTTAGAATTTTCCATGTTCTCCCTGGGTTTTTTTTTCATTTCGTGTAAAATCTTTTCTAAATATTCGTTTTTAGATTTTTAATTAATTTTGAATATTCATTTCTAGCTATTTTGTATATATCCCAATCCGCGCCCAACTTCGTTAATTTCGCCTTTCTATACAAATTATCTCAAAAAAATTGCTTATTTCGTAGATGACCTGAATACCACTTGTTTATTTGCTGAGTGGATGTTATTTCTTTACTGCAAATTAGTTGCGTACGTGCTGCAATAATGACGTGTTTTAATTCGTCAGCTTTTTTATTGATGTCAAGAAACTCTAGAAACCTAAAGTCTAATCTGTCAACAATCTGTTTTTGCAAATTAAATGCACTGTATTTACTAACAATCGTTTATTTTTTTCTGACATTTCTCAATACTGATTTGCTCATCAAATTTGATCTTAATTGTATTATGATCGGAAATATTGAATGTATCCAAAACAAATGCTTTGTTCTTTGTGTTATTCGTCAATACTAAATCTATAAGTGTACTAGATGTTTTTGTACATCTTGTGTGGTTTTGAACAATTTGTTTCATCCCTACCCTGTCAACAACTTCTTGTAACATCTTACTATAGAATGAGTCTTTAGACATATCTATATTAAAATCCCCTGATATAATTATGCTATTTTTGCTATACTCGTTTGTGATTAATTCACTGTCTCTTGCGCTTGGTGAATGATAAATTACACCATATACAGGTGTCTCAAATATTCTCCAGTTAACTGTCACGTGCGGTCACCGGAAGTCGGTATCAACTTTGTTATTTTAAATGGAATAATATAATTTGTATTCTATTTTTTGTTTCTACGTATCAAAATACATCATTTTTGATAATGTTTCCCTATACCTAAATATCACCAGTTTTGAGTTTTTTTGATTTTACTAATTTTTTGGTGATTTTCGCGGTTAGGTTAAAATTGAATATCTCGGTTATTATTGAAACTAGAAGTTTCATTATTGGTGGTCTAAAACTAGAAAGATAACCAAATAAGACGATGTTTAGTCTGTGTGTGTGTGTGTGTGTGTGGGTGCGCGCGCGTGCGTGCGTTCGTGCGTGCGTGCGTGCGTGCATGCATGCGTGCGCGCGTGCGTGCGTGCGTGCGTGTGCGTGTGCGTGTGCGTGTGTGTGTGTGTGTGTGTGTGTGTGTGTGTGAGTGTGTGTGTGAGTGTGTGTGTGTGTGTGTGTGTGTGTGTGTGTGTGTGTGTGTGTGTGTGTGTGTGTGTGTGTGTGTGTGGTGTGTGTGTGGGTGCGCGCGCGTGCGTGCGTTCGTGCGTGCGTGCGTGCGTGCGTGCATGCATGCGTGCGCGCGTGCGTGCGTGCGTGGCGTGCGTGTG
>OZ014508.1:42758231-42775731 GCA_963966075.1 Aphodius sticticus | reverse complement strand
TGTGATCGATCTTTGATCACAATTGAAGACCGATAAATAGATCTGATCGATAAATCGGTTATTATCATATTAGATGGATCTTTTGATCATAGATCAGGTTGATCTTTTTCATCAGATAGATCTCGCATATCAAACCGAATTGAAAGCTATGTATTTATTTAACAGACAGGTCAGTCGCCGCCCGGCCAGTGTGTAAAATATTTTCGCGGCTAGGCTTGAAAGTTATTAACTAAACGCCTAGCGGGCAATTAGCATGTTTCGTGTCCCCACAAAGATGCAAAAATGACATTTACGTATAATGAAGGATGAAAAAAAAATTACTAGATAAGTGATGACTATTCCGATTATTATCGGCTGTTGTCACCAATGTCAGTTTTATTAGATATTGCGATATTGCCCTCTCGTAACAGTCGCGAAAGAGCCACAAGATGACAAGATACGGTATCCAAATTTTGCGCTGCAGTCCAAAATAAGTATTGTTGTATGCACTTTTATTTGATCGTACTTATTAGTTTCCATTACTTCGCAATTTTTGGCACTGCTGAGCAGTTTATCATAATTACACTGGGTGCTAAACTAATAAGCGTAGAATATATAGATAAGGTATAATAGTCAACTTTTGGTAGTAGATCAAATTTTGATAACGAACTCATGTCAAGATAGACGCCGTTTAGGAACTGCAGAGAGCCGGAATATTGTACCAACTTTAGAAATTGCTTTAGTAAAATAGGTTGTATAAAGTATCATAGAATAACTATTTTAAAATCAAATAATTTAAAAAGATTTATAGATAACCCATTATTGGCTAAAATTGGTACTAAAATTACAAAACTTCGGTTAATGAAAAGGGAGTTTAAAAAACGTTAAATAATAAAAAATTTCAGACAAAAGTTATGTGGTATTAAAAGGGCCATCCTATGATACATGACAATTGATTCTCTATGCTGTTTGTAATATTGGTACCATTTTCTGACTCCCTCCAGCGTTGACACAATACATTTCCGTACATGAGTTCGTTCAAAAGTTTGTAGTTGACCTAACATTGTCGTCTTACAAGTGTTCAAGTATAATAGTAAAATAAATAGTTATTTAACCAACAAGTATATTAAAAAGAGCGATTAATGATCGAGACTGTTTAACGCTCGAGCGCAGCGAGAGCGTTTATTGTCGAGATCATTAATCGCCGTTTAATATTCGAGTTGGTTACAAAATTTTTTCGTCGATTTCATTCTTCTAGCGTCGTCTACATAGATTTTTCTTCGCCAATGTCTTTGTAGGTTATATGACAATTTTTGTAATTTGATACTGACAGTTCTAGAGGGCGGTATGTTTTGATTGGAAGGTTTCATTTCACATATGTTCGATTGGCCAATCAAACGATGTCTTTACGTCGTGTGATTGGCTATAACAAATCATGCATTAATAGAAATCGTGCATTAATAGAGTTTTTTAATAAACGATTTACTATTCACTAAACTGACTCATAAATAAACGATCGACGGAAAAAAATATTATTTCGTCGTCGATTATCCTAAACACAGAATTTTCAAATTAATCCACTTTTCTCTACATTTAGTCATTATTTCTCGTTAACGGGGTAAATTTTAAAATAATATTGTTGCCTTTTTATTGTTTATCAATTTGTTATTGAGATATTGTATCAGATTCTCGATGACCACGAGCTAGAAATTATTATAGGAAATTAACAACAATGTCTCCTAACGTATTAAAAAGTAATAAAAAGGCAACAATATTGGTTGAAAATTATACAAAATCCTAAATTCTAGAATAAGAGTTCAATGATTCAGAAACAAAATATATTTACAAACAATTATTAATTAAAAATATTAATGCCACATTAATAAACGATATAGAAAGACGGAAAAATGACTTGAAATTCAATGAATATCAATATATAATAAGTAAGTGTTGTCGAGCATACAGGGATCACGACCATGGATGGCTATTAACACACAAAAATGTGAACAAAAACATTTCACTACCTTAAGGGGGGATTCCGGTTTTCTGATGAAAAAAAATCGATTTTTTTTTTCTGTACGTTATTTTATTATTTAAGGTCTTAAGAATGTGTGTACGAAGTTTTAAGGTAAAATTTGCAAAATTAGCGAAGTTGTAAGCAATTAGCCAACGGCGTGCAGGTGCCAAAAATATGCAGCGCGCGGATTGGTCGTATCGCGCGCTGAACAATTTTTCCGCCCGAGTTTTTCAAGCCAAAAAATTTTGCAGTGTGTGGTTTATTATTCTGTGAAATTCTCTCGTGAACAATCATCGATAAAAAAAACACTCAAGAAAAACTCCTACACGTGCGGATGGACAACAAAAAAAGAAAATTTTCTGAGAATGCACACTCGTGAAAGAAAAGCATTTGCTAGTACGTCTGCCGATAAATTGTCGACAGCGGAAGACGAGAAAAGTATAGTGCTGGGTTTTGGAGACGGGTTATGGAAGAAGTGAGGTCACATTTCCGTTGTATAGGATCACTATATTTATGGAGACATATACTAACAAAGTGGTTGAGCATATGTACTGCCCTGTGGGATCACAGAGTTGGTGCAAATGGCGAAAAACTGAAGCCGAGAAAACTCTGGATGAATTCAATAACTCTTGCTAATAATGTCGAAAATGCCATCAAGCCGATTTACAACGACTTGTCGTCGAGAGAGTTGCTAGAACAGTGTTTGGGTGGTGACTAGGGCTGGGCAAAAAAAATCGATCGTTCGATCATCTTATTTGAAAAATCGAAAGATCGATCAGATCGAAAAGATCGATCAGATCGAAAAGATCGATCAGATCAAAAAAGATCGATCAGATCGATCTTTTGATGAAACGTACATGGTTGGACACGTGTCGTACGTATATGAAAGAACTGAAAGATCGATCGATCGATCGTGATCGATCTGATCGATCAGATCGATCAGATCGAAAAGATCGGATTCGGATTCGATCTAATCGATCTTTTCGATCTGATCGATCTTTTCGATCTGATCGATCTTTTCGATCTGATCGATCTTTTCGATCTGATCGATCTTTTCGATCTGATCGATCTTTTCGATCTGATCGATCTTTTCGATCTGATCGATCTTTCAACGATCAAATCGATCTTTTCGATCTGATCGATCTGATCGATCATGCTCGATCACATCGATCTCAAATTGTGATCAACGATTGTTCACAAATTTCCGAGATCGCCCACCCCTAGTGGTGACACACAAAACAACAACTAAAGCTTCAATTCTACTGTCTGCCGCCTCGCACCCAAACATCTTCACCGTGGGTCAAAATTGCGGCTTATGCAGCAGCAGGCATTTATAATAAAGACTTTTCTGCCATCCTCTAAACTATGACAACTATAGGAATCGTTATTGGCAAGGAAACGAAAATATTTGCAAATGTTCGCGAGAAACTTCGTTTGTTGATGTCGTCGAGACGTGCACTAGAGGCTGCAAAATAAGCTCAAACAAGGCGTAGAAATGAGCAAGTCTCAAATTATATTCTACGAAGTGGAGGAAGGAATAAAGTATGGCTCTGGTATAGCATATTAGCAGAAAAACACTGTAAGTACTCGATGTCCCGTAATAAACTGTACTTGAATGTTTAAACGTGTTTTTCTCGGAACAGTTTTTTCGCAAACGGTTGGCATGATATTTCGAAACCTATTGGACCGATTGACTTCAAATTTTAACTGGATGTTCAGTAAACATGCCTTTATCGTTTGATGAACAAGAAATGCAATAAGTTATGTAGTTTTCCTTTTATAAAGAAAACATTGTCAATTTTTTTGAGAAAAATCGATATTTTGAGTTTAAGAAGCCACCATTTCCTCAAATATAAATATTTTTATTTTTTGGTTCATCAAACGATAACTACTTATGTATTAAGTAGGCCGCTATCCGAGATTTTTATTTCAGATCACCTGGAGTGGCCCAATCATGCCAACCAGTGACCGCGGATCTTCGCGCAGTGTCATGGTCGCGGGTGGCTAGTGAGCGTGATTCATCATATTTCTGTATTATTTTTTTTTTGTAAATACTTGAAAAGCTAATAAATATTTGTGCCAAATTTGGAATTAATTTATTGCATAGTCTCGCCAATAAAAAATTCTAAAAAAGGCGGTAATTTTAGAGGAAAAACCGGAATCCCCCCTTAAAGCGATAGAGATTTCTCAGAAGACGAAAACGCTGCAAAACAGTTAATGGCATAGTACTTAATATTACGTCACCATTTAATACTAAAAAAAATTTTGCCCCCCCCTGGAACATTTTCTAACGGCGCCCATGCGTGCAGCTAAACTATTAATTTTATATAGAGTGTGTCCACGAAAGTCCGCACCATATGGAAAAAATTTTTATTGTGTAGTTCTCAGAAAATTTTATTCTTTATAAAAGTTGGCGGCTCATATGAAACCAAAACTGCAACCATCAAATATGTAAATTTCCGTGCCATATACCGAGCGATTCAGAATATATGAATTTGTGATAAGAGTAAAGTACCTTTATTTTCATTATTATCGATAAACTTTATTTAGAAATGTTGTTTAGAAGTAAAAATTATATTCAAATATAAAATCAGAGCCACCTACCTTGAAAAAAAATATTTTCGGTTTTTTCCTTAACTATTACTCTACAAATATTAGTAAATGCCAATGGTACTAAAAGGTTCTTTTTAATCTATTTTTTGGAAATTTGAATACATTTTTTATATTTTTTATTATTTTGGTATGATAAGTAATGTTTATTTAGAACTAACACAAAATTACTCATTTTTTTGGTGCGAAGTTGATATTTCACCCTGTTGATATTAATATATCATACAATAACTAATTCAGCAGCGTATCTTAGCTTTTATTCAGTTAATATTAATGACTGTGGATAGGTTTATAATAGTAGTTATCCATCTACAGCGAGCGATTCTCAAGTGGTGGGACGCGCGGTACTACCACTTATGAAATTTTATTTTCACTGATAATATTTTAATAAAATTAACTAAAGCATCACACATCTATTGTTTCTTGAATTAATTATGACTGATTTGCCCGTTATTAAGTTAATAACTATTATGAATATGTTATTAATGCTAATTTATTATCTATGAACTAATTTTATTTCTAGTACTTAAAATGTTGTATAGTTTCCTCTAAATGATTTATATCTCTAAATGGTCGGTGTTTGTATACGTTATTTTTTACGTAAACCCACAAAAACAAATTTAACGCGGTAAAGTCGGGGGATCTAGGTGGCCAGGATCTTGATTCCGAATTTCTGCCTATCCAGCGATGGCCAAATTTATGATTTAAAAAGTTCAAGACAGAGTTTATATTGTGTATATGCGCGCACCATCAAGCAGGAACTAAATTAACGCCCGTTGAATTAACGGCAAAAAAGGTGACAACTTTCTGTTCAGGAACTGAAGATATAATTCCCCATTTATATTTTGACGAAAAAAAGGCCCAAATATTTGATTATTCAAAATACCGCACAGCACATTAGTCTTAAAATGGTACTGATCTCGGCATTCTATTGTAAAGTTCGTGTTTTCATGTGTCCACCACCGGCAATTTTCTGAAGAAACAGTCTCATTTGATGTAAATGTTGCCGCATCTCTCCAAAGAATATTAAAAAAAAACTATGTTCTCTTTCATATTCACCTCAAACCAGATGGTATAGTCATACCTGATGTCGAAGTCTCTTTCTTTTAGTGTAGGCTTATAAATTTTGGTTTATAAGGGTGATACTTGTTTAGTTTTATTATTTTATGTACTGTTGATTTCCTGCATTGGCTGTGTGAAGCAATTTGTCGAACACAAGTCGTTTTATGCTCGATTACTTCTTGCAACACTGGAAAACTTGTTTCCTCATTTTGGAAACATATTTTTGTGGAGTTTCTTGAGCTATTTTCAACAGACCCAGTCTCTTTGATTCTTCTCATTATCCTGGAAATGGTTGAATGGGCAATTTGGTTGTGTGGATGTCTTGAAAATAGCAGCAACATCTCGGTGCGGTCTATTTTCTCCATGTATTAAAAGAATTTCAACTTTTTGTTGGAGTGTAAGCATGGTTTTAAAAGTTACAGCACATAAACTAACGTAAACTGCAGTGAGTACGATTAAATGGATAATGTCTGGATAATGCTTTTGTTTTTCATATCCACCTGTGATAGTGGTGTATGCTTATTTTAAAATTTAAACAATGTTGCATACAGAAAATAAACTGTTTGTTTCATATTCTTTTTTGTATCATTGGGTTGCCTATACAAGAACCTATACTTAGGTGGTTATTGGTGCGTTTTGTGCTGCTGTACATAAGAAGATACATTCTTGCATAAAATAATTGATTCAAGACACAATTGATTGAGGTTTCAGTTATGTTTATTAAGATATTATCAGTGAAAATAAAATTTCATAACTGGTAGTACCGCGCGTACCACCACTTGAGAATCGCTCGGTGTAGATGGATAACTACTATTATAAACCTGTCCACAGTCAATAATATTAACTCAATAAAAGGTAAGTCACGCTCCTGAATTAGTTATTGTATGATATATTAATATCTACAGGGTGAAATATCAACTTCGCACCAAGAAAATAAGTAATTTTGCGTTAGTTCTAAATAAACATTAGTTGTCATACCAAAATAACAAAATGTATAAAAAATGTATTCAAATTTCCAAAAAATAGATTAAAAAGAACCTTTTAGTACCATTGGCAATTACTAATATTTGTCACAAGAGTAATAATTAAAGAAAAAACCGAAAATATTTTTTTTCAAGGTAGGTGGCTCTGATTTTATATTTGAATATAATTTTTACTTCTAAACAACATTTCCAAATAAAGTTTATCGATAATAATGAAAATACAGGTACTTTACTCTTATCACAAATTCATATATTCTGAATCGCTTGGTATATGGCACCAAAATTAACATATTTGACGGTTGTAGTTTTGGTTTCATACGAGCCGCCAACTTTTATAAAGAATAAAATTTTCTGAGAAATACACAATAAAAATTTTTTCCATATGGTGCGGACTTTCGCGGACACACTGTGTAGTATGATAAAGTCATGTGCCTGGCCACATCAGATTTTTATTATTATTATGACTTTGGGCGGTATGACTAAAAATTATGATACGGACGTTAATTTTACATAAAAAATGTTTACCTATTTTATGCCGATAAAATCCACCGTCTTCAAGAAAAACGCAATTAAACATTTGTTAATTTTGTGTATTTGCTAAAAGCTGTCATACAAAATTAAACTTAATTTTCAGTTATACTTTACTTATAAATTTATAAGGTTTTCAAAATGTCCACCGTTTAGTTCAACACATCTTTCACAACGTTTTCCTAAGTTTTGTCGTACTCTAAAAAATTACTCAAAGTTATTTCTAATTTCACTTCCTGAGTCAATAATCGTTCTTTGATAATTTTTTTAAGTTAAAAAACTACAGCCACGCCTGGGAACCTTTTTATATAAATACGTTACATTTGGTGACAGAAGTGGATAGTCAAACAGTAACACAAATACAATGGTAAAGCTGAAGCAGTTAAAAGTTGAACAATTAAAAAGGGAGTTGTGTCTACGCGAATTACCGACTATTGGTACCAAGGTCGATTTGCAAGAACGCTTATGGTGTGCCTTAGAATCAGAGGGAGTTGTTATTTCGGGCTATACCTACCAGGAAGAGTATTCTCCGAGGGAAGTACAGGCAGTTCCAGTAACGGAAGATGTGCCGGCTAATCTAATGGCAGCTATACAAGGTATAATGACTACTTTAGTCGAAATGATAGAAGGGCAGAACAAAATAGAAGATAAACTTCAAATTGTATCAGAACAAGTGCACCAAGTTTCGTCAAAATATGAGGACCGTATAACAAGTCTTGAGTCAAACGTTAGCGCTCTGGAATTGCACGTTACACAGGTCAATAGTAAAGTGAGTAAAAGTGTAGAGAGGTTGGAACAACGTCTGACTGCGTTACAAACCAGTGTCCCAAGTCAACAAGCGAAGATCCTCAAGCTTAAAACTCCGAGTTATAATGGAACTACCACTTTTAATATTTTCAAGCTTCAAGTCGAAACGGCGGCGGTTAAGAATAATTGGAATGAGGATGAAAAAGCCGCAGCTATAATTGTCGCGTTGAAAGGTGGTGCTGCAGACGTATTAGAAACAACTCCAGAGGCACATCGATGCGACTACAAGATGGTAAATAAATAAATAAATAAATAAATGTTTATTTTACTCTTAAAAAATACATGTAAAAGCAAAACAGTCAAAATAACGAAAAAATGTTTTCCTGGTTTACAAATAATAATAAACTAATAAATTATCAGCTGAATCCAATAATAATATAATTCACAAGATTTTGAGCAATATTAATGAAAAAACTAACAGTAATAAAAAATAATGGTAATGAAAAATAACAGTAATAGTAAAAAAATAACAGTAATAGTAAGTAAAAATAAAGAAGAAACCACTGCCAACACCAGCAGCAAAAATAACAAATATACAGCAAAATCTCGACAACGAGTCAAACAACTGCTTGAAAATATTCCGATAAGGAGTACGGTTCGATCTCGACGAGCAAGGATCTAACATGTGTCTTATATTGTGCCATTGTCTTCAGGCCTCTAGTACAAACTGGCAATTTGTTGTGAAGTTGTAGGCATTTATAATTAAGCCCACATTCACTTAAAGTCAAACGATGGATCGGGTAACAATAATCTGACCTGTGTCTGGTCTCATAGTTATGCTGCGCGTTGTTGGTGGAAAAGAGGTTCCTGTGTCCATAGGCGAATATAAGGCACTCAAAGATATACAGTCCGTACACCGTTAGAATTTTGTTTTGTCTGAAAATACCTCACCAAGACTGGAAAGCACGCATATTCAGTATATTTCTAATTATTCGCTTCTGGATGACAAAAACCCGACAAAGACCATTGCCACTGCCCCAAAACACAAGTCCGTATCTAATGACAGAGACGGCGCAAGAATGGTAAACTGTCCATAGCACACCCAACCCCACTAGGTCCCTGAGCCGCCGAATCGCAAAGTACCTCGCACTTAATTTCGCACATACTGAGTCAATATGGCGCCCCCACTTAAGCGACTCGTCGACACAAAGACCCAGGAGCTTCACATGTTGGTCTACATCAAGAATGTGGTCGTTTAAAAGCAGACGGTCGGGAATGCTTGTCGCGCGGGTACATCGAAACATGACAACACTTGTCTTGTCCACATTTAAAATCAAATTATTGCTATCCAACCAACTTTCAATGTCTTTCATGCATGATCTACCCCGGACGGTCAGATCCTGCAGAGAATCAGCAGTGATTAGGATGGTGGTGTCGTCCGCGTAATTCATTATTAACCTGTTGGAACTCGATTCGACATAGTGGTAGATATCATTTAAATATATTAAAAATAGTAAGGGACCGAGGATACTACACTGGGGGACGCCCTTGACTATAGCCCTTGAATTGGATGTGGCATCTTTCCCACCCACGTTGAGCCTAATATACTGTCTGCGATTGCCAAGGTATGACGTAAACCATGCAAGAGGAGTGCCACGCACGCCGTTTCTCTCAAGCTTTTTAATTAGGATAACGTGGTCCAAAGTATCAAATGCTTTTGAGAGGTCAAGTGATATGCCGCAAGGCAACCGCCCAGTCTCCAGAGAATGAAGTATTGCTTCGGTGTACTGAAACATCGCGGTCGTTACGCCCTTGCCTTTGAGAAACCCGTGTTGAAAATTACTTAGTATCTTATACTTCGTCACATAGGACTCAAGACGGTTATAGACTACCTTTTCAAATATTTTAGAGAAAGATGACAGTAAGCTTATTGGCCTGTAGTTATTTAAATCATTGATGTTGCCCTTTTTATAGATGGGCTTGTCAACAGCTACCTTAAGATGTTCCGGAAAGGTTCCTGTATGGAAGGACGTGTTTATAATATGGGATATTGGCAAAGCAATAAACGATTTACACACTTTCAAAATAGATGTAGGTACGCCATCATGCCCGGAAGATTTGCCGTTTTTTAGCTGATTGAGGACTGATATTAATTCGGTCTCAGTCACGGGAAACAGATAAAAATTTTTATTATTAATAGGAAACGCGAGGGTCGTACTGTTCGTATGAGAAAAATTTACATTATTTTTTATGTTACTAAAAAAGTCGATAAAATCATTTGATAATTGTTCATCGCTTTCGGTTTCCGGTAACTTGGAATTTGTAGCTACTTTTCCGATATGTTGATTAATTACGTTCCACATGGTTTTAGTTTTGTTATTTGACAGACGTACTTGGTTATCGTAATGAGCGCGCTTGGACTCCCCGAGCTGTTTATCATATTGTTTTTTATATTCTCGATAACTGTTACGGTATCTTACGTCACGGTTAGCGATGCACTGTAGCATGGCAACCGTATTTCGAAGGGGGGTAAGATTCTCTGGGGGTTTCCACTCTTGGACACGCTTTATCCGTTTCCGCTTCACGGGGAAACAAACCTCAAAATGCCACAGAAATATGTCCAGGAAAGCCTTCAACTGAAGATCAACATCTTCTTCACAACGAAAAACATCGCTCCAGGTTTCATCGGAAATGGCACTAACAAAGTCACGCACTGCACTTTCACTGAAAGCACGCACGTATGCGACCTCTGGTTCTGGTAACTTAGCATTAATCGGCAAATCAAAGATCTGGGCTGCATGGTCAGAGAACCCCGTAGGAATTACTCGGCCAATGGCTGGAGCACAGACTTGCTCTCTCTTATTTTGCATAATAATGATGTTGTCAAGCAATGTTTGCGAAGTTGGCGTAACTCGAGTAGGTTGGTTAATCTTCAGTTCAGCACCATATGAATCAAGAAGGTTTTTGAACTGCGATTGCTTCTTATCCATAGCCAATAAGTCAATGTTAAAATCGCCGCATATACTGCAAATTGCATTACTTTTTGCCATAAATTCCAAAAGTTCCTCAAACTTGCACAAAAAATCATGAATTGATGATGCAGGAGCGCGGTAGATGCAAGCTATGATAAAAGCTTTAGAACAAATTTTGAATTCGGCAGCGGAGCATTCAAACGTTGATTCTTCAGCCAGTGAAATCAAACACGTTACTGGCATTGCTTTGAGCTGTTCAGAAATATAAACCGCTGAACCCCCATTTTTAGCCTTGCCACGGCAGTAAGCGGCTGCTAAATTAAATTTTGGAAAATTGAAACATCTCAATTGGTCTGATTCCTGCCAATGTTCGGTAATACACATCTACTTTGCAGCTTTCAAGGAGATTTAACTCATTAATTAGTTGATTAAAATTTGTAGAGATGCACTGAACATTCTGATGATAGATAGTAAAGGATTGTTCTATTTTGCCTCGGTTTTGTCCGTAGATTATCGGTAAATTAACGGTCGCATTGTTTCCAACTAACCCCTCTGAGGTTCTTCTAAAAAAGGCCGAGTAACAAAGAATCGACGTACTTCCACTCCCAGTGGCCAAATGTCGGGGTTAAGCAATTCCTCAGCAATGTCCCTTTCTACTTCTACTTTGAAGGAAGTGTATGAAGGGCCTCTAGAGTTTAGTTTTTCACTCTTTGCATGAGAATCTGGAAACAATTCGCGTATATAATCCTCGACATCACCCGCTGTCGTTCCGATCTCCAATCGACAAACATGAATATACGACTTTTTTGGTGGCATTTTAGCTGCTGTTGACGTGATGCTTTGTTGTTTCCCGTACCAACCATCATCTGATTTTTATGTCTTTTGGTTACTGCCGCAAAATTATCACGACCAACGTCCGTCTGAGATTGACGGGTGTTGATACGTGGACTTTCAGCGGAGTTCCCATTTTTGGGAAATTTGTTTTTCTCGATATTCGGTTCGACAGTCACTCGGACATCTGCCCGTTCCTTGTCCCGACCGGTCTGGTTTTTACGAACGATAACAGCGTCAAGCTGTCTCGTAGCCGCTCTACTCGAAGGATTTTCCATGATTTTAGACATCAAATCAATGATAACTTTGTTTTGTTCCTTAATTAATGTATCTTGGTGGATTAACTTCAAGCTACACTGAAGAATTTCAGACTTTAGTTCTTCAATTATACTTTCTGCGGTTTTTGTGAGCATTACGGACAATTCGGATTTCAAAACGCTTGCCACGTGCTGTTTTAAAACCTCCAAACTATCGACGTCATTGTCCACACTCTTGTCCTTTTTGGGACCCATTTTTCACTAGTACACTTGGCGAAAACTAACAGCGCTTGAGAAACACGTCCTCACTCGATGCACATACAACTGTAAATGCGTGTAAATGGTGGTAAGTGTATTGGAAAGGAAATATGGTAGTGAGCACCTGAAACAGATGCACTATTTGGAATTGAAAACGCGCACTCAGAAAGCCGGAGAGACCCTGCAAGAATATGCCGCCGATATTGAGCGTCTGGTTCATTTAACACATTCAGATTTGCCGAGCGAGATATGTGAAAGACACATGATCCAAGCATTTGTAGATGGAATTCGCGATCTTGAAACAAAGCATGCTTGCCTTACTTCTGTAAAAAGTACGTATCAGGAAACTGTTGGTCATGCCCTGACCCACTAAACCGCTGGTATGGTTTGTCGACCGCATCCTAAAGTACGGCGATTGGAAGAAGACAGTGAAGAACTCGTGAGCATCATATGTCATGCTGTAAAGACCGCTATGAACCCGAACTAAGCCACAAATACGTTTAAAGGAAGGTGTTACGGAGAACCCGGGACATATGGCACGCGACTGTCGGATACGCCGAAAAGAGCGACCATTTTCACCCACATAGCAGAAAGGTGCTAGTAGCCGGTATCCCCAGGATATGCAGGCGTTCAACTAGATCGTGTCAGGTCAAAGGGCCGCGATCTGACTCAGTCTGATTGTCCCAGCATATACATGTCCCAGATGATCAGAAATACTATCAACTTGACTGTCAATGGAAAATTAAACGGAAAATTATATGTAATGATTCTGGATACAGGTCCGTCACATTCAATTATCCATAGTGATTTAATCACAGACAACGTAGATCTGGTTGTTGGGATCAAATTATGTACCGCAACAGGTGACTACGCTACAGTCAAACGCAAAATTTCTAAAAACATCACCATTGGAACGACAACAGTTTTGCATGAGTATATAGTTGCCTCTATTATGGACGAAATTATTATAGGTATAGATTTTATGGTCAGACATGGGTTCCTGCCGGATTTGAAAAAAAATACTGCGATATGCGAATATTGAGGTTCCGTTGAATGTGGGATACAACGGGGATGCGAGTGTGCGGTCCATGGTTGTGAACCAAAAGCAGGAGCTACCAGCAAATTTAGAGATGGTGCTGTGGGCAAAAATAGATGGAGATTTGGAGATGGACAAGTTGTGGATTGTGGAAGCCAGTAGTAATTCCCAAAAAAACTTAATTATTGGTAAGACACCATCAAAATCACAAACCGGACTACTTCCAGTAAGAATTCTTAATCTTACACAAACAAGGAACGTAATTAAGAAAGGTGAAGTCATCGCCCAATGCCAGCGAATTACAGCAGTGGTGGATTGTGAAATAGCTTCTGCCGCTAATGTGCCACCAAATCTCAAATTATTAGAGCACGAATGGATTAAGGACCTGTCCGAGTCCGAAAAGACAAAGGCTAAGGTCCCGGCTACGATACGAGCGGCGAGCGGCTAGCGGCGGGCGGCGGGCGGCGGGCGGCGAGCGGCAGAGCGGCGACCTGGCTACGATGTAAGCGGCACCATGAGCGGCATCATGAGCGGCACGACAATTCGTCGTGACAATTATTAGTAATTTGTTAGTCGTCATCCGGTAATGTTGTCAAACTGCTACTCACGGAAAATTATAACCTTCTGTTGAATAAGATCCGTAGGTTAAAACGTAACCACAGAAAAGAGAACAAGCAGAACGCAAACTCTCGTTGGCGGGAAGATCTACGCAGACCACCGCGCGCAGCTGACGCCATGTTGAAATCGCGCAGATTTTTTACCAATAGAAGACAAGCAGGAAGGTGTATATACGTGTTGTCATTAAGCATGAACGTATTTTATACCGACTGACCGGTTCAAGTACAGTCAATCCCTTGTTTGCCATCTCTACCTCATAACGTAGGTGATTGCTCGATGTATTTGTTTGGTCTAGCTTGTGTCTAGACTTCGTTCCGTGCAGGTCCGTATTGGCTGTTTGAATGATCTACATGCATAACGCATATGTAGCGACAGGCCCATCATTTCGCAGGTATTCCGGCCCTGTGTAATCCTCAGAAAATATGGCGCGAGGTCATAGAATCTGACCGAGAAAGATCAAAGGCACCGCCGAGAGTTTTCCTTCTGCTAGATTCTTTCTGCTCCATAATAAAATGACCACACTGTAAATTAAAACTATATTTAAACCAGCGGTGGTTTAAACACAAAAAGCTTTTATTTGAAACATTTTTTGCATTTTTTGCAGTTGGTGAACTTTTTAGATGTTCCGGTAATTTTTACTATTTTTCGTTAATAGCTTATAATTAAAAAATAATGCAATTAATAAAAAAATGATTCCTATAAAAAATACTTAATTAATTTTGGAATCAAAAAATTTAATAATATATAGCCTGTTCTATTTAAAAAAGGAGAGGGTACCAAATTTCTATAATAAAATGAGCAGCCTGTATATTGAAGATATATTTAAACTATAGCCTATTTAAAGCAAAAAAACTTTTGTTTGAACAATTTTTTTTTTGTACGGTTGGAGAATTATTTAGGTGATCCGGTAATTCTTGCTAACCCTGTATAATTCTGCGGTGAGCGGCACTAGTAAGCGGCAGGGTGGTGCCGTTCACGGTGCCGCTCTGCCGCTTACCGTATCGTAGCCGCTTTGCCAAGATATGGCTTTGAAACAATGTAAACATATATCATTAGCGGCGCCAATCTGCCGCTCGCCGCTCGCCGCCCGCCGCTCACCGCTCGTATCCTAGCCGGGACCTAAGCGTCTGTTAGAGCAGCATTGGTCAATTTTTGCAGACAAATCTAATATTGACGGAGAAGGAAAGACAGGCATTCTATTAATACAGGTGATGCGAGACCTATACGTCAACACCCACGGAGATTGCCACTTGCTAAAAGGCAAGAGGTAGTGGAGTTAATTAATGAAATGCGGCATAACAACGTCATAGAACCTTCATTCAATCCATGGAGCTCACCGGTGGTGCTTATTAAAAAGAAAGATGGAACCACCCGTTTCTGCGTCGACTACAGGAAACTAAATGTTATCACCAAGAAGGACAGCTACCCACTTCCTAGAATAGATGACACACTGGACACATTATGCGGCGCCAAATGGTTTTTAACGCTGGATCTGAAGGCTGGCTACTGCCAAGTAGAAATTGACGATGTGGATAAGTAGAAAACAGCATTCAGTGTTGGTAATGGGTTATGGCAATTCTCTGTCATGTCACTTGGGCTCTGTAATGTACCGGCTACGTTTGAGCGGCTGATGGAACGTGTGCTTAAAGGAATACATTAGAAGACCTGTCTCGTATATTTAGATGACATCATTGTGATGGGAACGAATTTTGACGATCACTTGAAAAATTTAAAGGAGACATTTCCACGCTTAATGATGGCCGACCTTAAGCTAAACCCGAAGAAATGTGCTTTATTCAAAAAAGAAGTAAAATATCTGGGACATATGGTAACTGCGATTGGAGTACACACCGACAAGGACAAAATCAAGGTAGTTCAGAAGTGGCCAAAACCGACAACCTTGCAAGAGCTGCGAAACTTTCTCGGGCTATGTACTATCGCGGCCATATATTATGTCCCCTCTTTTGACGTCGATTTTCTCACCAATGTTAGGGGCGAAAATATTTAAAAAAATTCTAATGCTGTCCTTGATTAATATGCTACAACCTACAACTATAAAAATTAGAAAGCTGTATATGTTGGCGTTTACCCGATTTTTCCAAATTAACAAGAATTGGCGCTGTTTTTGCCCCATAAATTTCATTCGTTTAACTTTAGCAATTAATTACGCCGGAAATAATACATGGATTTCAACGAATTAAAAAGTAAAATCACCTGCGGAATGGTAGCTTTTAGCGTGCATTTTTGTAAAATGATCGGATTAGTGGTTGACCGACAAAAAGCTATATTATGCAATGCCAGCAATTCCGTTACTGGAAGAGCTAGGATGATGAAGTATCGACCATAGGCTACCTAATAAATCATATGTTTAAAGATTATTACAGAATTTTGCATTTTCGCGGCGGTCTTTGGGGTGGTGCGGGGGAAGGGATCGACAGCGACGCTGCCGGTAGTGGGGGATTGCACGGTGCGATAGTTACTAGTAGAACAGTGTTTACGGACACAATATAACGACCTATAAGTTTTATACGCTCAGAGCTGCCGTTTGTAATATATGTAATATATCAAGAGTTGTATTTATGTTATATTGTTTTTGACTGTATTTAAATATTACTAATAAATAGAAACAAAAATGGACTCTGACGGAGTCACTGACGGATCTGCGCAAAATATTGTTCATGTTTATTTCGGTCTTAAAAATTAACAAATGGTCGGAATGCTATTAAATTCAAGGGACATGTGACGCTGTAAATATGGATTATATGCATGCTAACTGCGTTGTCCTGTTAACATTCCTTACTGATCTATCCGCGTCCATCAAAATCTTGTTTACAACCTTATTGTATAAAAACTGAACGCATCCTGAACAAACATTGAAATTTTTGTGGTAAGCGGTTTAGGAGAAAGAAAGTCGGAAAGACGACCGTTAGCTTAGAAATTCAAAAATCGGATACTATTTTTTACTTCTCTCGCGCTCATGTTTACACCGAGAGGCACAAAATTTTGATAGTCATACAACAAAATATATGTAGAAATGATTGAGGAGTATCACACTTTATTTCAATTGCTTCTGTTCAGTAATTGTAGAGTTATGAGACGTCAAACACAGAAGTCAATACTATCGAAACGAGAGATGGCAGTTAGGGCTTTTCTCTCGTAGCGGGTCACATATTATAATCAAAATTCTGAATTAAAAAATTAAGAATTTAATTCTGTTAGTTAAAATTACTACCTTGACAAGTTATCGTTCTTTTTGTGTATTGGTATCAGCTGTCCGCCGTTCTCTCACTGTCGACAGCACCGCTAACGACTCCATTCCCCGCATCACACCAAAGACCGTAGAGATAAACAATGATTATGTAATAAACTTTAAACCTATGAATTATTGGGTAGCCTATAGTCGATATTTCATTATTCTAGCTCTTCTAATAACGGAATTGCTGGCATTGCATAATATAGCTTTTTGTGGGTCAACCACTAACCCAATTCTTTTACAAAAATGCATTGAAAGCTAACATTCCGCCGGTGATTTTACTTTTTAATTTGTTGATATCTATGGATTATTTTCGGAGTAATTAATTGCTAAAGTTAAACGAATGGAA